>JAENPR010001759.1:0-114412 GCA_018135685.1 Themeda triandra | reverse complement strand
ATCCTCCTGTGAGCTTAATGATTGGACAAGTATGACAAGTTCAAAATCATCTTTGTTGAGGGTTGTCATCAATTACCAGAAAGGGGAGATTGAAAGTCTCTAGTTTGGTTTTGGCTAATTGATGAAACCATGGACTAACCTTGTTTATCTAAGTGGTTGATTTAGAGAAAGGTTGTCCACATGATGAGCTTATTGCATATGAAGCATGACACGTGTCATGTGATCAAAGATGAAGATCAAGACGAGGCTTGGCTCCATGGACCGGTGTTGAAGGTGAAGGGCTAGTTGAGGCTTGGGAGTGAAGGACCATGCGATGGTGAATCTCGGGTAAGACTAGGCGCCGATGGACCGATGAACGGTGAAGAGCAAGTGAAGTTGAGATCGATGGATCGAGACGGTCACGTGATGGTGTGAAGCGTTCATATCATTTGGATGAACAAAATGGGCTCAAGGCAAAGGTATAACCGATAGGGCCATTTTGTTTTGCACTCAAGACACCATGAGGGTGTGAGTTGTTTAGGATCAATAGCCGCACTATTAAGAGGGGAAGTCTTATCAGCTATTCGACGCACGGGTGCCACTAGGGGTTTTCATGAAGTGCATTGCATGTAGACCTAGTGACCTAAGCCATTGCCTTGTTTCTCGAGAGAACTGCTAACCCTTGTGTTCAAGAGAGTGATCGATAAGTGGTGGTTAGTACCTTGAGGCAGTTGGTTTGAGTTGGATCAACGACGACGCGACGTGATGACAAAACGACGAAGACTATGCCTGGATACAGGCGCCGGACGCTACATGGGGTAGCGCCGGACGCGTTTGGAGGGCATCGGACGCTGCCCAGTGAGCGTCGGCCGTGGCAGCGGGCATCGGACGCACGGGCCGTACGCGGGCCAAATGGGCCGGACGCGTCCGGCGCATGCTGGGCCTTGGCGTGGCGCTGGCTGGCGTGTGATGGCGTCGGACGTGACACAGAGAGTGTCGCAGCGCTGGCTGGGCTCCGGACGCGGCGCCGGACGCCCACGTGGCAACAGGAGATTGAACGCGGCTCCAACGGTCGGTAGTGCTAGAGGGCGCCGGACGCGTTCGGCGCTGGGCTGCGGATGCGTCCGGCGCAGTGTTTTTGACTGCTCCGACGGGGCAACGGCTCTATTTGCTTGTGGGCTGGCGCTGGGCTGCGGATGCGTCCGGCGCAGTGTTTTTGACTGCTCCGACGGGGCAACGGCTCTATTTGCTTGTGGGCTTATAAATAGAGGTTGGCCGGGCGGAGTCTCTCTTGGCCATTTCCATACTCTTGTGCATTCTTTGAGCTAAGGCAACTCCTCCCCACTCTTCTCTCTTGCTTGATTGATCATCCTAAGTGAGATTGAGTGAATGACCTAGTGCATTATATTCCTTGAGGGCATCTAGTGGCACTTGTGGGTGGTTTCGCCGGTGGATTTCTTGTTACTCTTGAAGAGTACTGTAACTTCCTGTAAGTTAATCATTAATTAACTCTGCAAATCATGAACATAATCATATCATTAGCATCTAATCAACATCTTGACATGATTGTTTGATGTTTGTCTGCACTCTGTTTGACTTAGCCTATAAGTATGATTGTTGGCTTGAACTGGAAGTAGTACCTACGTTGCTTATCTCGAGTCGGATCTTCAATAATGTTCGAAGAGGAGAACATTTCGAGAAAACTTTATGTTTTGACTTTTTCATGAAAATGCCTAGAAGGTGCTCAAAACGGGTGACGAAGTCGTTACGATTAATGACGTCGGCCGATTGGCATGCCGCGTTCTCCAAATTCCGTGAAACAACTTTAGTTGGCCCAAATAGGAAAAACATAGTTAACTCATTGGGGCACAGCATGCCAAAAGTTGGGATCGATTTGATCGAGTTTGGCCATCCAATTCGCAAGAAAACCGAGCCTAGGTCAACCTTAATTAGCGTGTCGACATTGCCATGTTGGCACCTGATTATCTCATAAACCATAGCTCAAATAGATGAAGTGTCTTAACGAAAAATAACGAGCATGCTGCGGTGAGTAAACTTTGTTTCTGGCCCATCTCGAGATTCAGCCCGGAAACGGCCCAAAACCATCGTCGAAGAGGCCCACTTCGACACCCGCCACCTGTTCGGCGCAATGCCTCACCGGGCGACGCGTGTCCGGGCGCGTGACGCTCCCCGCCGGAGCTTGAGGGCCGCGTGGCGCCGAGGCCCTGGCGTCCCTGTTCGCCTGCCGGTCGCCCTGTCCGAAAGGGGGACGGGGCCGGCCACTCTTCTCCCACACTCCTCCATCTCCATTCTCTCTTCCCTCTCGTTTCCCCTCTGTTCGGGAGAAAACCGCCGCCACCCGCCATTGCTGCCGCGCAGGAAGCTCACCGCGCCGAGCCGCCATCGCCGTCTTGGCAGCAGCCCTGCTCGCCTCGCCACCGTGCTGCTAGCTCGCCAGCGCCAGCAGCTCTGCTCGCTCTCGCCCTCTCCGTCATCGTCGCTCCGCCTTGCTGCGCGCCGCGCGCAGCGCCGAGCAGCCATGGCTGAGCCCGCAGTAGCTTGCCGTCGCCGCGGCAATAGCCGGCGCCCACGCCACCTTCCTGCTGACCCGCCGCGCCCATCTCCTAGCTCCGTCGTAGCCCCGCACCTCGTCACCGCGTAGAGCCGCCGCCGGCCACATCGCGCCGTGTGGACGGCTGGCCCTGGGCCGTCGGGTGCCGCTCCGCCTACCTGGGTGGGTGCGCGGGACCTCCCCGGCGCTTCGCCGCCGCGCGTTGGCAGCCTTCGGGCCACCGCCGGGCGGGCAGGGTGAACGCCGCCGCCTCCGCTGTGTCCTTCTCCGCGCAGGGACCCCGTGTGAGAATGAGAAGAAGGTGAGGGTCCCCGGTAAAAAGTAGCCAGACACAGTGCTTTGCGATACAGGGCCCAGCTAATTTGGCAGATCTGCAGGGGCCTTTCTGAAAATGCCTTGTCCCATTCGGGATTTATAAAAGGATTTCCAGAATTCTTTTTAATCTTCAAAAATTCATAGAGGGAGATATGCATGTCCAAATTGAGTGATTCAAGTTCCTAGATTTATCTTAGGAGATGCCCTATGAATAGAAAATATGAAATGCCCTATTTGTTATACTTTTGTATTGAGTTTAGAATTAATGATTGAAATGCCTTTAATATTTGGAAATGCACAGTAAATCATAGGATGCTCTGAAAAATGTGATTCTTGCTTTGTTAGCCTTGTATTGCCATGCTCTACCCATGATAAATATATCATGCATGCCTTCTATGGAAGAAGTTAGAGTTGTAGTTCAAGTGTCAATTGTTGCCTATGTCGAAGATAATTCATAAATCAATTGTATATGTTGAATCTGAGGTTGGTACTTTTTGTAGGCTTATTACAGGTCATAGTGTAGCTCTGTGTATGGTTGGTTGTATTGTTTGATCAAGTTGGTAGTACAAAGTATTTATAGGTCCTTGGTTTGGTGCTGCCATGTCATTTTTGTGTAGGCCAATAGACTCATCCAATTGGGGTGAAACTTGGATGATGCACTGGCATTGCCATGTGTTATCCACTGTAATTTTTGTAGGATTTTAGGATGTATGTGGCTATGGGTTGCTGTTCAACCCATAGTTGGTTAAAATGGGGTTACTTGCATGATGTCATGCTTAACCCAATTATAAATTGGCTTTCTAGGAAACTTGTCTTTATATGGTTGGTTTGAAATTAATATATGGATCTACTGTTGAAATTTGGGGGTCATTGGATGATTAGTTTAGGAGCTTTGGCTCTAGCAACTTGGTTAAAAGTGCTGTTTGGTTGCTGTTGGTTTAGAACCAGTTCTGGTGTTGTCTGTTTTAGGACCAGTTAAGTTAGGAATCATGTCTTGATGTCTTGAGATGATTGATGGAAAATTTGATAAGCTTTCCAGATTGTCTTCAATCATTTCCACTGGAGTTATAGAACTCCAGTTATG
This sequence comes from Themeda triandra, assembly GCA_018135685.1. Classification (NCBI taxonomy): domain Eukaryota; kingdom Viridiplantae; phylum Streptophyta; class Magnoliopsida; order Poales; family Poaceae; genus Themeda; species Themeda triandra. Next base: position 110,462 of record JAENPR010001759.1, on the reverse strand, counting down.
ATTTAATTACTGGACTGCTAGGTGTAGGTCTATATTTGTTAGTGAAGCTCGATTGTGTGAGGTTGTGTATAGGACTTGATGATGATGACTCGTAGTGATTAGGATATGTATGATTGATTGTTATTGAGTGTGTCTTGATGATTGAGTTATGATGATTGTGACTAAGTATAGGTCTTTAGCTTTACTGGCTTGTTTGCTAGTGATAAGTGTAGCAGACTAAATAGGTTATACGCCTATGAACATTTATCATCCTTGATCATTCATGATCATGCATGTACTAACGAACACGCACTCATGCATATGCACATGCATCATTCCAGGGTTACATGTAGAACAATCATCATGAAGTCAAGGATCCAGAAGGACAAGTCGCGGACGGAGATCCGCACGCGAAGTGATCAAGAACCAGGAACCCGACGGGGAGTAGTCGTGTACCTGGAGCTTCAACCTGACCTTCTAACTAAGGCAAGCCCCCGAGCATTTCTCCTATGTTTGCAAATATCACTTGCGTCCTTTTATATGTTTAATGCATTAAGTTATAGGAGTTGTCTGGAACCCTTGCTATGCATTAAGTTATAGGAGTTGTCTGGAACCCTTGCTGCATGTTATCTATTCCTTGTCCACTTAAAATACCCATACCTTGTTAGGTGCAGGGCCAATATTAATGCTTAGCCTTGCTTAATTAAGATCGGTAGAAGTGGGTGATTTCTAGTCACCTACACCTTAGGGTGATAAAGATAATTTGGCAAGATGATCATGATGGATATAACCATGTATGTTGGATAAACTGAGACCGGGCGGGATGTGGCTTGTAGTTCCCGTCTGTGTCGATTAAGGACCGATCGTTGTCGGCCCTCAAGTCATGTTGAACGCAGCCCCACATTTAGTTGGTATCATGGAACCGTGAAGCCTAGTAGCTGTTTTGGGCCGGTGACCGAAATGTAGGCAAGAACACCGAATGGCGGAGGGGTGGTCAGAGGCCCGAGTGACCAAGGGCAAGAATGTTCTGAGCTACCTGGCATCGTTCCATGGGCAGACATGTCTTGATGCATCCCGGCCGGATAACCTCTGGGTGTAGACTTGTCCATAGCGGTCCCGCGACTTTTCTCGAACAGTACCAACGGTGACCTAATCGACCCCAACGGGGGCCGTGTGGTTTGTGTGGGGCATATATCGCCAGCTGGTTAGTAATCGATTCGAATCGCCATCACTCCCGGACATGCTGAGTACTTGACTTGAGCTTCGGCCTCGTAGTAATGCTACTATGGAACAAAAAGATCTTGGTTATGAGGATGATGTTGGATAATGCCAAATGGACTTGGTTACTATTGATTGCTTATAATAACTCAAGTGATTGCTATTAGCATAGGTGCTCACCTAGCATAAACAAAGTTATAATGATAAGCTATGTAAGAATAAAATGAAAAGCTCATACCTATACATAGCTATAATATGATAACTTGTGCTTTTCGCAAATGAGTCGGCTAGTCCACTATAAGGCCATGCATTCCACCCCAAAGCGTCCTTATTTTCTCGGTTTAAGACAAGTCTAGCCGAGTACCCACGTACTCGGGTGCAATTCCCAATGTTGTTTGTTGTAGGTTGGAGGCTACCACGGTGGTGACACGGTGGACTTATATCCCGTTACGGGAGTATTAGACTTCGGGCAAGTTAACTCTTATATCTCATCTACATGCTTTTGAAGGAGTCGACCCTGAGCTGGCATAGTATTTAAAAATATAGGTGTGAGTGTATTTGCAAAGATTATTCTCTTCCGCTGTTTATTTGAAAACCCTAAGTTGTAAAATATTATATTTGTAACCATCGGTGTATTTATAAAGTTTGTAAAAGTAACTTAAGTGAATGGGAACTGCTGAACTTACGATTCGGGTGTTATGTTGTAAAAGTTCGAGATCCTTCGAGATTTCGCGGACTACCGGGCTAATGTGATTGCGGTTTACTACTTAAGCTGCCACGGTGGCTCGATTAGTGAACAGTAATTATGTTAGTTGGTCGGTTCTGTTACAGATGACATCAGCTCCATGGTTCAGCATGTACTGTTCACTTGAGTGTTTAAAAACAAAAGGATTTTGTTTTACAAAACTATTTGCCAACTTGTAGATATATAGGTGTTTGAAAAACTATGAGTTCAAACTAAAGTGTGCCAGTGGTCGTGTCCTATATGCCCAGTTAAGGACTACTTGGTGGCTATCTAACAGGCTAACTTTGGGATATTGCATCATATTTTCTTTTGTCGCGCTCATACACGACGGATATGTATGGGGGCCATTCACTTGAATGGTAATGTTTGGTTTCATATACCTCTACGCTCTGGTAAGTCAGTTCAACGCCCAGGTTAGTGTGAGTTGTGAGAGCATGATCGGATACACTGCCGATCTAGGGGAGTGCTTATATGACACCGGATTATTTACATGTTCCACGCATGTTTATATGAAAGTGTCCCATGTGTGGGATGTCATCTTCTGATGATGATTGGTTAGCGTGCACCTACATGCAGGGATATCGGGGGTATTCCTGTGTGGAGAAGGGTGTTGAATAGGAGTTGTTTATAATCGGAGCTTTGACCTTATTCTTAAGGTGCCGAGTTTTTACGTCGATTGCATTCATGGGGAATGGGCTGAAATGGAATCTTCTGCAGGTACACTAACCACGCAAGTTCATATAGTTCGACTAGTTTCCGCTATATGAGAGCCGTATATATGCCACCGCTTAAAACACTAGAATTTATTGTTTTCTAGGTTTGTGAGGACGTAGGAAATGTGCATGCATCATGTCATATGATCATTTCATGGGTACAACACTATTTCTTTCCTTATAAATGAATGCTTCTCTTTCGATAAAAATTGACCAATATAACCTTTGTTTCATGAGAGTTGTAATTTGATTATTCAAATGGCATGATTGAAGTACATCAAATCCAAGTCAACCAAAGCAGGAGCTCTACAACATCAACTTGCCACTTGTAAGCCATATGGAATCAAGAAGTTTCTGACAAAAGTTGGAATACCGTCTTTTTGTGGGGAGTTCTGCACTCTATGGGTTATACCACGGGTAAAGAAGCCTCGCTACCAATGGAGTCAAGAGATGGAAGGTCAACGCCTGAGTTTATTTTTCTATTGAAGTTGTGATCCCCGCCAAGAGCAAGGATGAGTTACCTCGGTGTGGCTACTGCTTTATCGCTCGAGGCAGGAACCCTCAGGAAGGTGTGAATATAGTTACTTATTGAGCTCTGAGGAAATTGCTTAAGAGATGCCCAGATGGATTTGCTCGTGCCACTGCGAGTGTGTTTCCCAAGGGTGATCCATACCATGCCGTGTGGCACCAGATTGGTGAGACTACACTTGTTGGTGATACGGATGAGGCTGAGAATAGCAACGGTATTGCTAGCAGTGCAATGTTTGCCATGATAAAGAGCTACTCTTGTTTTGAGAGTGCATTGGAACCTCTTAATCATGAGTCTGATCATGTCACCACTAAGCAGCAGTCGGCGATGAAGGGATACGAAGAGAAAGTAAAGAGGGTGACTATATTGCTTGCGCAAATAACGCTTCCCAAGGAACGGGCTACGCAACGAAAGAATGTTGCCAGGCATGAAGCCTTTGTAGCGCAAAGTCAGTTTTGGATTTACCTGCCCCATTTGGTCAGTGGCAATATGCCTTGGTACAGTTGTGCAACATCAGAATGAATTTCGGAATGAGGAATTGGTGGCAATACCTCAGCAATGCCTGACATGGAGAGTGAAGAAGTTGAAAATATATGTTATGTGGAGAACATGGACCAGCAACCTGAGGAGTAGTCTGAGTGATGCTTGCTAGTAGAGTTACTTGTTCCCTTTTTGTGGACCTTTATGTTATGGCGTGTATCCATGCGTTGTGGGTGCCATGATATGTTGGTCAGTAGAATTGTAGGATGTGATGTGTTGGCTGACGGATTGGTTTTAGACTAGCCACTATGAACGAGTATCATGTGGAACTTATAGGTTTGGTGTAGCATGTTGTTGTGGTTTAAGAAAATGTTCAACTCTCGTCCTCGTGAATTCGCTTCCCTTGTTGTCCGTCCATGATGGTATGTCGACGTTGGTTCCTTGTCGTCACATACCTAGACCAGTTTTAAGCGAATCTTGCTATCCATCATACCTGTGGGAACAACATGACTTTAGTGTGTAGTTTATGCCATGTTTGTTCCATACATACTCCTTGGTATCCTCAAATTTTAAATCGATGATGATTCTTTTTACCTTGTCTTGTGCCCAAAGCTGTCGGTACAAGATGTCCTGTAGTATATGTGTTATATCCTCTGGCGAATCATACCATTGGTCATGGATTCGGTGATGTAGTCTCGATTGAAGTTCGCAGTGCTGTGAATGAAACCTAGCACCACCATGTGACCGGCCGGTTGTTAACACCAGAATTTGGTCGGGAATATGACAGGTGGACCCGCAGCGGCAGAGAGATTTCGGCAAATGCATATGCGGTCGGCTAATTTCCATGTGTTCGGCAAATGGTCAAGCGGTCGGCAACTGCTTCATTTGAAGGCGGAAAAAGGAAAGAGAAGCTGATCGAAAAGGGAAGGAGTCGTGATGATCAAGGACTCCGATTATGGATAGAGTTAGCGTGTTTTTGTCTTTCCAATTTTGTTTAGATAGTTCGTAAGCATGTAGGACTCATATTTCGTCCGGGTATAAATATAAGCCCTCGACCATTGTAATAAGGGTTCACAACCAATTCAATACAACCGGCTACGCGCCACCCTTCGAGTCCTTTAGTCGTGTCGTCGAGTTCTTCGAGAGGGCCAATCGATCCGTCGACCTCCGTAAGTCCCGCAACCTTGCTATCATGTCTAGTATCGTGCGGCGGATTTAGATTATGATGCAAGTAGTCTCATCCGTTTTGCTTAGTATCGGCGGCGGATTTAAGTTTAATGATGGGAAGTTTTTGCTTGTGCCTTGTATCGTGCGGCGGAATAAGACATGAGTAAAGATAGTTATCGGCTCTCTTAGATTTGGCAAGATCTAATAGATTCATTAAGTTATCACGTGTTGCTTGCTTTATTTAATGTTTAATTATTTGCAACACTCTTTTGCCCAATCTAGATTGATACTCTTTCGGCTTTTTGGTCATAATCTCATGTTTATTCGATATCAAGTAGATCAATTTCATATAGCCGAATTAGATCGATCTAGATTGTCACATGTTGTGGGTTCATTCACGTTAGATGTAGATAAGCCTTGACAGACCGGGTACCGTGCGGCGAATGCGAGTCTTTGGGTTACTCTAGAGCTAGTCATCCTGGACTAGAGATCGGTTTAATCTGATAGGTTTCTTTTACATGTTACTTGTTTGTTCCTTCTTCATGGACCCCGATTCGGCAATCTTGCGATACGGTTATACTCACACATGTAGCGAGTATTTATAGATCTCGTTAGGTAATTACGTGCTTTTAGCTCTTTATTGTTAGATTGTATCATGCGGTGGATTGATCTAGTAGTAAGGAGTAGTGTAAATTCATAGTGAGTGGTATCATGCGGTGGATTAGCTTGCTTGGGTTTATGCCCGACGGGTTCATGAAGACTAGACGTGCGGCAGACTAGTTGGAGTGGCCTATGCATGTGTTATTTAGTAGATTTACATTTATAAGTTACTTATCTTTAGTTATTAGTGCTTGATGATGCTTTAAACCTAAAACATAGTTTGATATGCTTTAATGATTTAATCTTGTTCAAACATGTCTTCGTTTACACGCATTCGGTAGTTCAGCCTTATTCATGTTAGTCATATCATATTAGCCGAATGAACTGCAATCTGTTGGCAGATAGCTTCTATAGCTATATGTCGTCGTAAGTGGCTTCAGGGCCGTAAAGATGGAACTGCCTGGTCTCACCCAAAGACGTTCCAGTTATGATCTTACCGTTTTATCCCTTGTCGACTTTCGAGTCAAATCGACCGGCACGCTTCCGGATTCGTACGCCCGGCACCCGATTGAAGCTAGGCTTTCCGGCTTGCTGTGTGTGAGACACAGTGCGCCACATTTTGTGTCAACACACTTTTTGGCGCGCCCAGTGGGACAACTTCTCAGTCCAAGATGGGATCGGAAATTGACAACAGTCACATTCTGAATGTGACTTTGGACGAGCCGCACGAGCAATGCCGAGATGGTAGAGCAAGCAATGGAACAAGATATCGCGAAATGTCGATGTCTTTTTCCAAGAACAAGAGTGGCGAGTGATCGTCAAGCAATCACTACCACGAGTTCTTCTCGGGCCGGTCGGCCACGATATCACCGACGAGGAGGAGATGCGAGAGGGTAGTTGGGGCCATTTACAAAGCCGTGGGAGACACTATGTTGAATCACAACACAGCCTTTTTCGGGCACCTTCCGCAAAATCATGGCGATACTTTTGGTCCAGCGGTTGACAAGCGCTTTGAAGAAAGATTTGGAGAGCTTGTTTGGACCAGTGTACTCAACATTCAGCAATCTTCAGGGAAGTCAACTGGAGGAGAAGAGATGATCGGTACAAGCAAGGATGGAGCTGTTCATGATGAAAAAGAGAAGCCTCCTGTCACCGAGCAGCAAACTCATGGTCAAGTAGCTTTTGGTGCAACAACAGACATACCCGCATCTACTTACAAGATCTCCCCCGGTGGCAAACAGTTGCGAGAAGAGTGTTTATGGAGATGGGTACAATGAGTTTACCGATTACGGTGCTCGAGTGCTTTGTCGAATCCGGGATACGGGAGTGCGTCGAGTACCTTCTCGGAAGGCAAAAGGGGCACAAGATGCCAATGATGTTCTCCTAAGCGAATGGCCGATATGATGCAGAATCGCCGGCCTCAAACCAAAGAATCAAACATATGCATACAAATCTCCCTTTCCGAATGGTACAATAGAGTAGCTCTTCCACCAAGAGTTAAGCCACCAACGGATTTGACCAAGTTCTCTCGGGATGACACCGGTACCATTGAGCACATCGTGATATCCGATGCAACTTGGAGAAGCCGCTACCGATGAAGCTTGGAGGATCGGATATTTTCCTATGTCTCCGACAGGGCCGGCTTTCACATGGTTTGCTTCGCAGCCGGCCAATTCCATTAGAACATGGGCAGAATTGGAGCAAAAGTTCCATGCATACTTTTACACAGGAACCAATGAAAATAAGATGGTTGATCTTTGGGCTTTGAGGATGAAGACTACTGAGACACCCATGGAGTATCTTCGCAGATTCAGAGAAGCGAAGAACATGTGCTATTCTTTGACTATTCCCGATGATCAACTCGCACAATTGGTCATTGCAGGCATGCTGCCACATATCAGAGACAAGTTATTTGGCATGGAGTTTGAAGACCTTGGACAGCTTGCACAGAAGTTGACAGCAATGAGTAATCAAGCCCAAGGGTTCGAAGAGATGCTCGTTTTCGAAGAACAAGGCAACTATTGACATGTATCGTGGATTTCTAGAAGAAGCATCTCGAATATGAAGATGAAGATGAAGTAGTCAGCCGAGTTGAACTGGGCAAAAGAGCCTACTTTGGTCGATCATCGATGGGTGAAACAAAGAAAAGGGATCTTATGATTTTGATGTCAAGAAGGCGAGATAAGCTCTTTTTGTATCGATTCAAGAGGACGCATCAAGCCGCGAAGGACATCCTATGCTACACCCCGAAGGGGTAAAGGATAAGAAGTACTTGTGGGTTTCATGATACAGTTCTCATCATATCAATGATTGCCGAGTGTTCGAGTAAAGATTCGAAAGCTATTCAAGATGGACACTTGAGATTTGATGGCAAGATGAAAGTAGACAAAAACCCGTTCCCACAGAACATGGTCTCTTTCTCTATAGGCATGGTTGATGCCAGTGAATCCAAGGAAAAGGGAAAGATGAAGGTTCTGACTTCTGAAAGAGCAAAGGAGAGTGGTGCTGTTGACGCTGATCGGCAAGTTACCAAGGAAGAAGTGCAACAAGTACGGTTCAGAAATAGCCGAACAGAGAAGGGTCAAACTTCAGATGCAGCTAAGGGAAATTGCCGAATACACGCTGAACCAAAGCGCAGAGTTACAGCACGACACTTGTTGAATAAGTGGCAGAGGGAAAAGGAGATGGAGTATGATGAGGAGCAAGCAAGACATTGAAGAGGAGCGCGATTCATGGCGTAACGTCGAAGATATGAGGCGTATGCGCCGAAGAGAACAGAAGAGCACACAAGGGAGCAAGAGCAGTCACATTGGAATTGTTCCTTCTTCGATTAATGTTGGAATGAAGGCTTGAAGTTGCCTCGCTAAAAACAATTGCCCCGAATGCGTGATCAATATTCGGAGTATAGGCAATCTCGAGTCAACCGTCCCGTCCATGATAGACTTGGAATAAGGATTCCCGAGGACGATCGGCGCATAAAAATGAGTAACTTTGATGGACATCGAGGGAAAAGATTTGCGTAGATCAAGCTTGGGCTCATAGCAATGTTCATAATGCGTAAGAAAGCTCATACGGGTGGCAAAGAGGACAATGGTGCCCTCCGGTCTCATGGAAAAGCGGAAGAGAAGAGTTCAACGTTTGAGGAATCAAGAGCTGAAGGTGAATTAGCCGAAAAGAAACCAAGTATGGCGTCCTAAGAAAAAGGATGATGGACAAGGTCCTTCGGCCGATACTAACATGGTGTTCTTTATCCCATTGGAGTTTAGAGCTCCTGAAGATCAAGAAGTTCAAGATGAAGTATACTCAGACTTTGATGAAACTGAATGCCGAGACTTGATGGCTCAACTTGTGTTGACTCGGCAAGTAATCTTTGACAAGCCAGTTAAAAATCGTCATCTGAAACCATTATACCTGAAGGGATATGTCAATGGCAAACCTTTAACCAAGATGCTTGTTGATGGAGGGGCTGCTATCAATATTATGCCCTATGCTACTTTCAGAAAGCTTGGTATGACAAGTGAGGATTTGTTGCAGACTGACATGATCCTTAGAGATTTTGCTGGCAATGCTTCTGATACTCGTGGAGCAGTACATGTGGAACTGATGATTGGATCCAAGACTTTGATCACTACTTTCTTTGTCATTGATGGCAAGGGGGCATATAGCATGCTTCTGGGAAGGGATTGGATCCATGCTAATTGCTGTGTACCTTCAACTATGCATCAAATTCTTATTCAGTGGATAGGAGATGATGTAGAGGTTGTTCAAGCTGATGATTCAGTGAGTGTCGCCACTTCCGAGCCTGCTTATTGCGAGTATGATGGACAAGACTGCCTTTCGGGTAAGAAATGGAAAGAAGGTCCCGTCAATGTGTTCGACAGAGATCAACAGGCCAATCCAAGCGAATGGGCTCTAACAAGAACTTTTAATGGGCAATCCAATCGATGGCAACAAAGGCAACCGGGTCGTGGTTTCATGTCACCGACAAGTTAGAGGAGATCGATGTTGGTGATAGCACAAAGTCAAGGCCGATGTATATCGTGCAAATTTAGACCCGAGAATATAAGTTGAAATTAGTAGAGTTCTTTGAAAGAGTTTAAAGATTGTTTTGCTTGGGATTACACAGAGATGCCTGGTTTGGATCGATCAATTGTTGAGCATAAGTTACCTATAAAACCTGGGTTTCATCCCTTCAAACAACCTCCACGAAAAATTTATAAAGAGGAGGTATTGGCCAATGTAAAGAAAGAAGTTGAAAGACTCGATTGAAGCAAACTTTATTCGGCCATGCAGGTATGCGAGTGGATTTCAAACATAGTACCTGTCTACAAGAAGAATGGAAAAATGAGAGTATGCATAGATTTCGAGATCTCAACAAAGCTACTCCCATGGATGGTTACCCAATGCCGCTTGCCGATTTACTAGTGGATGCGTAATTAGGTATGAAGTCATTAGTTTTATGGATGGCAATGCTTTGGCTATAATCAGATTTTTATGGCAATCGAAGATATTGCAAAGACGCATTCGGATGTCCTGGCCATATTGGTTTATTTGTGTGGATAGTAATGACATTTGGATTGAAGAATGCTTTGGTGCAACTTATCGAGAGCCATGAATTATATCTTTCATGAGTTGATCGGCAAAATTGTGGAAATTTACATTGATGATGTGGTAGTCAAATCCGAAACCATGAAGAACACTTAGCCGATTTAAGGAAGACTTTGGAGTGCACAAGGAAACATGGTTTGAAGATGAATCCAAATAAGTGTGCTTTTGGAGTCTCGATCCGGTGAATTCTTGGGGTTCTTGATCCACAAAGGAGGGATAGAAGTTGGGAAAAAGAGCATGGAAGCAATAGACAAAGTTGTGCCCCCAACTAACCTTACGGAGTTGCAATCGTTGCTAGGCAAGATCAATTTCATGAGAAGATTCATATCCAATTTATCAGAAAGAGTATTGCCTTTCTCTCCATTGTTGAAGCTCAAGAAGAATCAGAAATTTGTCTCGGGTGACATACAGCAAAAGGCTTTTGATGAGATCAAGCAATATATGAAGGCACCACCAAGTGTTGGTACCTCCACAACTTGAGAAGCCTTTCAAGCAGTATGTGGCGGCCGATAGCCTAACAATAGGATCGGCCCTTATGCAAGAGTTTGATGGAAAAGAGAGGGTAATAGCTTACCTTAGCCGAAAAACTGCTAGATCCCGAAACAAGGTATTCGGCTATAGAAAAACTCGTTTGTGTGTTTATTACTCATGCACCAAATTTCGGCACTATTTGTTAAATGCTTTGAATGTGTGGTGATATCTAGTTTTGATGTAATTAAACACATGTTGTCAATGCCGATTTTAAATGGAAGAATCGGCAAATGGGTACTAGCACCGTCGAGTTTAATTTAAAGTATGAATCAGCAAAAGCGGTGAAAGGACAGGTAATTGCCGATTTTATTACTCAACATCGTGATTTATCTGTTGATATGGTGAACATTGCCCCATGGGCATTATTTTTCGATGGATCATCATGTGACAAGGGTGGTGGTGCTGGTATTCTTTTGATATCCCCATGAGGAAAGACGTTTGAGTTTGCTTTTTCAATTGAATATCCTGTCACTAACAATCAAGCAGAGTATGAGGCTTTGCTTAGAGGGCTTCGGCTGTTAATAGAAGTGAAAGCTGTTGCTATCGAGATATTTGGTGATTCTAAATTGGTAATCAATCAGTTGACAGGACAATATGAATGCAAAAATGATATACTACAAGGGTACCATGAACAATGTCAGGAACTTCTAAAAAGTTTTTCAGTAGTTGCTTTGCATCATATACCCAGAGAGCACAATGGAGAAGCAAATAAATTAGCTCAAGCGGCCTCTGGATATCGGGAAAATCATGAAGTCTATGCAGCAGAAGAAGGTGCTTTCAACTTTGATCAGGCAAATGATGACTAGAGAAGTGACATTATCAGTTATCTAAAAGACCCGTCTCAAAAGGTTTCCCGAAAGCTCAGGTATAAAGCTCTCAAGTTTGTGCTTCTTGATAACCAATTATATTACAAGTCTATAGATGGAGTATTGCTCAAGTGCTTGAGTCAAGAAGAGGCTAAGAAGGTTATGTTTGAAGTACATGAAGGAGCTTGTGGTGCACATCGATCAGTCGGCTTACCGAATGAAGTGGATAATCGAAGGACAGGTACTTCGGCCGACTATGTTGGAGGATTGCTTTGAATATTACAAGGGGTGTCGAGATTGTCGATATTTGGTAATGTTCAAAGAGCACCTCGCATCCGCTCCGAACCCGATAATCAAACCATGGCCGTTCGTAGGATGGGGTATAGATTTAATTGGACAGATCAATCCTCCATCTAGCAAAGGACACAAATTTGTGTTGCCGGCAACAGATTATTTCACTAAGTGGGTTGAAGCTATCCCTTTGAAAACAATCACATCGAGAAAATATGATCGGTTTGTCAAAGAGCATATAATTCATAGGTTTGGGATCCCACCAGAGACCATTACAACTGATCGGGGACTCGCTTCACTTCTTCGAGTTTTGTGACTTTGCCGAAAGCATGGGAATAAGGCTATATAATTCTTCTCCTTATTATGCACAAGCCAATGGCCAAGCGAGAGGCATCAAATAAAATCATGATCAAAATCATCCAAGAAAATCAATGAGAAGCCAAGGAAGTGGCACTTGGTCCTTAATGAAGCATTATGGGCTTACTGAATGGCTTGCCATGGATCCACGCGAGCATCTCCATATGAGTTGGTTTATGGACATAATGCTGTGATGCCTTGGGAGTTGCAATCGGGATCAAGGAGAGTTGAATTGCAAAAGGATTTGACGGATAAAGATTATAAGGATTTGATGATGGATGAATTAGAAGATTTGCATTTGATTCGTCTTAAAGCTTTGGAAAACATTGAGAAGAATAAAATGCGCGTTGCCAAATACTACAACAAGAAAGTTAAAGTTAAGCAATTTGCAGAAGGAGAATTGGTTTGGAAAATGATATTGCTAATTGGCACAAAGGACAAGACATTTGGCAAATGGTCACCAAATTGGAAAGGACCTTTTCGGGTTGTCGAGTTGTGCACACAGTAATGCGTATATATTGAAAACGCTATTTGGAGAAGAACTTACTAGAGCCATCAATGGCAGATACCTTAAGAAGTTTTATCCAAGTGTCGAAGTTGGATCTTAACTATGACTATGACGTAAATGTGGCATAGCCGATTGAATAAAATCGCCTTCAGAGCAAAGGAAAGAAGTTGGAGAAAAATAGCCGATATTGTTGTATCGCCTCTAGTACAAAAAATAGCCGATATCGTGTGTATCGTCTTTAGAACAGAAATAGCCGATGCAGTTGTATCGCCTTTAGCCAATTTTTTTAAAAGTATAAGTGAACAGTTTTATCTCTCACCGGTAGATTTATCGGGAGAAGATAAAGTGAATTGAAGTACTACGCTACAAACCGTCAAGTCGTGGAACAGGACCGAGATCTAATCGACTAAGGTGATGTCATGCGATTCGGAGATTTCGTTCGGGAAGAGTGTTGCGATCAAGTTCTAGCTAAGGAAAAATTTGCAAAAAGCAAATGCGACAGATGAACACCATCACGGACAAGCAAGAACAAGAAGAAAACCAACATTCTTCATTAAATTTTTATTACAACCCGTGCCGGTCCTAATACAAGCTACTCCTCTTCCTCGGTGAAGAGCTTGTTGAGGACGGACTCCGGGTTAGTGGCGTTGGCCATGGCGTCGGCGTGGTCATCGTACGCCCCCAGGAGGCCCTCGATGCCGTCGACCTCATGGGGAAGCCCGCCCCGGAAGCCGGTCGGCATCGGAGCGTAGTCGTCCCCAGTCCAGGACGACATCCCCGCCAGGCCGAGCGCGGTGCCAAGGCGCACGCCGTGAAGGGCAACCTGGTCGATCTGACCAGGCACCGCCTCGAGGCGATCTGCCACGGACGCTCCCTGGGCGTTCACGTGATTGGCCGCCGCCGTTGCCGCCAACCTCAGGCGGTCCAGCTCCACGTTGAGGTCTGCAAAGGAAAAACAAAACAGGACAGTGAGTTAGCAGATCAAGAAGAACGGAAATCAAGCAATGGTAGGAGAACAAAGTACTGGTGATGGTCTCGGTCATCTGCCGGCAAGTATCCTCCCACTCCAACTGGGCGATCCCGAACTACTTGGTTTCTTCACCAAGAAGCGCCAGCGCCTCGTCCCTCTCACGGAGGTACCCGGCGGCGTCGTAGCGGGTGTACGCCGGGATCTCCTCGTCGTTCCTGTCCCATATAGGGCGGTACGAAGAAGCGACTCCCGACGAGGCCGAGGCGTGGCCGGCGCCGGAGCAGAGCGAGGAGCCGGGCCGGAGCCGGAGCCGGCGCGGGGCGGTGCGTCGCCGAACGCCGGCGGCGCCCGAAACGCCATTGGCTGGTGCTGATCCTCGCCGTCCTGAAAAACAGGGTGCAATCAAGATCGGCTAGATGAGAAGAAACCGCGAACAAGATGGAGAAGTTGTCTCCTTACTGCAGACGACGACCGCTGCGGTTGCTTCCTCCGCCACGTCCGCGGGAGCGGGAGCGGAGGCGGAAGCCGAGGCCGGAGCACGAGCCGGGGCGGCATGCCTCCGGAAGTTGGCGACATAGTCGCTGGTGTTCCCGACGGCCCTGAAACGGATCAAGAAGATAAACAACCGCAAGGGGGCAGAGACTCAGATCGGGTAAAGCTATCAAGCAGTACAACTCAAAAGGTTGAAGATCTCACCGCCGGCGCCGGTTGCTGCTCCCCTCCGCCTCGTCCTGGGCAGGACGCTTGCTACGGTCGCCGCCGCTTGCCATCGGTGGTGGTGAGGGTTTTTTGAGATCGGGGTGGACGAGGAAGAGATTAGAGATGATAGCAACTGCTTGTGCTTGGATGTGGTGATGATGGGAGCCGAATGGCTCTATTTATGAATGATGGGAGCCGTGGCGGAACCTGCGGGAAAACCAATCGACAAATTAGGGTTTTCACACTTCTATGGGCCGGTATTGGGTTGGACCAAGCCCATTACTGTGGTCGATTCAGTTACCAGCATGCGGTCGGCTAAAAGCTGAAATGGGAATCATTCGGCTAAAAGTGTGTACTTGAGCCTACAGCGGTTGTGTTCGGCTGATTTGCACAGATGTGAGTATAGTCATACTCAGGAACAGCCGAATGATGACAGGAAAAGCAGAGAAGAAAGAGGAAAATAAAATATCAGATCAAAAGGAAATAAATTTTTGCCGAGTGTAATGAATTCAGAGTATAATGTTTGCAAATTTCATCTTACGGATCGAAGGTTTTACACATTCAGATAAGAACTGATGACATTCAGGGCATCAGTCTTGATTCTATTAACCTCATCAAGGGCTCTTTTATCTTCAACTTCAGAGTTTTGGATTTGCTGTAGTCTGCTCTTGATTTGCTTGGTCTCTTTGACAAGGGAGCTTATCTTGGTCTTGGCCGAGTCAAGAGGTGGCAGAGTAGCAAGTTTGGCTTCATGAGATTGAATGTTGGCGTCTAATTGAGCCAACCGAGCCGCGATCCTGATCCTCTCATCTCTCATACTCGCAACTCCGGCTCCAAGGTGTCCCAAGACTGTTTTGGTCGACTTAAATTCGAGTAGAGCTCCTTAACTTGCTGTTCTCTGGTAGCCTTGTCGGTCTCCAAGATAGCCTTGTCAGATGTATTCTTATGTGCTCTCTTGACAACGGCAAAATGGTCATCAAGATGAGACAAGGCGTTTATGGCATCCTTGAGATCGAAGGGAGCTCTTGGCCAAGTGGCTCGCTATTTCCCTTATTTTGTCGACTCCCGAGTCGGTCAACAATATCCCTCTCCAAGAATGAAATTATGGCCTTCGCTTAACCCGACTCTCGATGATAACGCCGATTGGAGGAGACTTCATCATCATCGGCAAACTCTTCAAAGAATGAGAGAAAAGCTGGCCTGTTGAAGAGCAAGACTCGATAACGTAAGGAAAATTTATTTTAGCCGAATGACTTGATTCAAATAAGGAATGATTGAGAAAGATCAAGATGATACCTCTTCGGCAAAAACTTGATCAATAGCTTCCTGAGTAGCATCAAGACTTTGAGTGACTGATGCAGTTGCCATTCCAGGAGTAACAGTGTCATGATTCATTGACGTATCTTGGATTGTCAGAGAATCTGTCAGAAGTATTGAGTCTGGCACATGTGGGAGAAGAGATTTTTCTGCTGTCTTCCCTAACTGATGAAGAGGAATTTCTTTTTCTGCCTCTCTTTGTTCAGTGATCTGGTGAGGAGGATTTTCTTCTGCTACTTCTCCCTGATCACCTGCTTGATCACCTGCCTGATGGGGAGAAGTTTCTTCTGCTATTCCTCCTTGATTATCTGAGTAATGTAAGATAAGATTGGTGTGTGAACAAAAGGATGAAAATAGCAAGTATGAGTACATACCAAGATTGCTAGCAGACTCATTGGCATTTGCTTGGCCAGTAGAAGTTTCAGGGGAGTTTTCCAAGTTCACTACCCTGTCGGGGCTTTGGGGTTTGGCCTGTGTTTATCAAAAGCCATAAGCACAAGTCCAGTTGCAGATGATAATGGAAAAGTCAAGGATATGCATACCTGGTGTGGCTTGACCTTCTTTGATCTTGATTTCTTGGGGATAGCAGTGTCACTGATAGGAGAAGCTGTAGATTTTCGTTTGAGATCCTTCAAAGACCGCACCCTCGGGTATCTTGTTGAATGTCTTTGTCGTACTTGGAGCATCATGTCCCGAGCAAATGTGGGGCCAAAGTTGCCGGTATAAATTTTTGGAGGGCTTGGAGGAGCATTATCCTGTTCACAAAGATATTTAAGCACAAGGTAGATATATAAAGTGGAAGGAGCTGTAAAAAAAAATTTACCTCATCGTCAGAAGTAAATGAAGGCATTAGAACTTGGCACAAAAGATGAACTTGTGCTCAAGATGTGAGAATGCCATTCTTTCCACCGAGGTCAAATGAAGAGTGAGTTATTTCGATTATCACCAAAGGTTTGGGTTCATATATCGGAAGATTAGACCCAAGATTAAAAACCTTATTGGCCTCGGTGATATTTGTTAATGACTCTCTGGGCCTGATGATGTCAGAAAAGTATGGCCTTGGGGGCAGTTGACCAAGTCCAAGTTGCCTGGCGACCATATTAGGATTGTAAAATTCATAGGTTGAATTTATCAACCGGCCATGGTGAAATTCTCCGGAAGGCACGGGGCTTGATGAAGGAATTGTAAATGTCCTTAGAGTCATCATCTATGCAGCCCGATTCATAACGAATGCGCAAGGAAGAGTTAGATCTTCATTTTCCCCGAAGGGGAACCAAACCGTGTGGTGGAAGCCCTTGTAGAAGATCTTGAAAAGATGGCCCAGTCCAAGTCAATGATGATTGAAGATGCAGCCTCTCCATATGTCCGACAAGACTTGTATCCGGGAACTTCACCTTCGCGTAGTTGATTGAAGGAAAGTTCGGGTTGTGGAGATCAACGAGAGACAATCGATGCATATATAGTTGCAACCACATCCGAAGAAGCCACCATGGTCCATTGACACGGGAGATTTCACCCCGATTCCTCATCCGAACAACGTGATCGATGCATCATGTGGTAGAATGCTCCCAAAGATATTTGCCCAAAGGAATCAGCTTTGCTCGCACCAATTCTTCACCATCACTATGTGATTCGAGTGGGCTCATTGGACTTGCCACAGAAGATAAATCTGCATAACCACATGTTCATGAAAGCTTTGTATTCCTTGTCAGATACAGTGCCAGTTGAAGCATAGGCCTGAATATACTTGGTCCAACCTCCTCCTGGCTTGACTGCCCTCTGTGAGCTAGTGCTTTTGTATTTGAAGGATAGGTTGGTTTGGTGATATTCAGACCAGTCATCATGAAAATGTCTGACAAAGTAATTGACATTGGGCCATGGCCGAATATGAACGCATTAATGGCGTTAGACCAAAAATGAGAAGCAGCTATAAGGAGGGAGTCATTTCTAGGCATTTCGGCTAAAGAAAGCTCCAAATAGTGCTGAATATCCTGAGATTCCCAAAAGTCAATGTTCCTGGACTGCATCCTGCGATACCAGTTACGCCATCCCGCAATTGAAGGAAGCGGCCATGTTTTGAAGGTGCTTGGCCATCTGTTTGGGGGAGCGATCCTAGATTTGAAGGGGATTCTCAGGGTTTCTTTTTCAATGAACTCCCTTGGATTAGGATTTCCCCGTGGACCAAGAAAGAATGAACCAGGACACACAAGGTTGGAGATTAAAATCTCGTTCTTCATTTCCTTTAAAAAATGGAGCGAAATGAATCAAGGAGTGCGCCTAGGAGCTGGTTACGGAAAGTTGCCGAATGGATAAAACAAGTAGGGTTACCTCTAAGAGCTCTTCTTGGATCCCTGTCGCCATGATGGAGCTGATTGAAGACTCCGCCGCCATTAAAGCGTAAGATTTAATCTTGGAGTGGCGGCCGCGGTGGTGGTTCCGACCTAGGAGAAAGGCGCTTGTGGTCAATTTCGAAATAAAACCCTTTTATCTCAAAATTGAGGGGGCATGTGTTAACACCAGAATTTGGTCAGGAATATGACAGGTGGACCCGCAGGCGGCAGAGAGAGAGATTCGGCAAATGCATATGCGGTCGGCTAATTTCCATGTGTTCGGCAAATGGTCAAGCGGTCGGCAACTGCTTCGTTTGAAGGCGGAAAAAGGAAAGAGAAGCTGATCGAAAAGGGAAGGAGTCGTGATCATCAAGGACTCCGATTATGGATAGAGTTAGCGTGTTTTTGTCTTTCCAATTTTGTTTAGATAGTTCGTAAGCATGTAGGACTCATATTTCGTCCGGGGTATAAATATAAGCCCTCGACCATTGTAATAAGGGTTCACAACCAATTCAATACAACCGGCTATGCGCCACCCTTCGAGTCCTTTAGTCGTGTCGTCGAGTTCTTCGAGAGGGCCAATCGATCTGTCGACCTCCGTAAGTCCCGGCAACCTTGCTATCATGTCTAGTATCGTGCGGCGGATTTAGATTATGATGCAAGTAGTCTCATCCGTTTTGCTTAGTATCGTGCGGCGGATTTAAGCTTAATGATGGGAAGTTTTTGCTTGTGCCTTGTATCGTGCGGCGGATTAAGACATGAGTAAAGATAGTTATCGGCTCTCTTAGATTTGGCAAGATCTAATAGATTCATTAAGTTATCACGTGTTGCCGTTTAATTATTTGCAACACTCTTTTGCCCAATCTAGATTGATACTCTTTCGGCTTTTTGGTCATAATCTCATGTTTATTCGATATCAAGTAGATCAATTTCATATAGCCGAATTAGATCGATCTAGATTGTCACATGTTATGGGTTCATTCACGTTAGATGTAGATAAGCCTTGACAGACCGGGTACCGTGCGCGAGATGCGAGTCTTTGGGTTACTCTAGAGCTAGTCATCCGGTGGACTAGAGATCGGTTTAATCTGATAGGTTTCTTTTACATGTTACTTGTTTGTTCCTTCTTCATGGACCCCGATTCGGCAATCTTGCTGATACGGTTATACTCACACATGTAGCGAGTATTTATAGATTTGTTAGGTAATTACGTGCTTTTAGCTCTTTATTGTTAGATTGTATCATGCGGTGGATTGATCTAGTAGTAAGGAGTGGTGTAAATTCATAGTGAGTGGTATCATGCGGTGGATTAGCTTGCTTGGGTTTATGCCCGACGGGTTCATGAAGACTAGACATGCGGCAGACTAGTTGGAGTGGCCTATGCATGTGTTATTTAGTAAATTTACATTTATAAGTTACTTATCTTTAGTTATTAGTGCTTGATGATGCTTTAAACCTAAAACATAGTTTGATATGCTTTAATGATTTAATCTTGTTCAAACATGTCTTCATTTACACGCATTCGGTAGTTCAAATTATTCATGTTAGTCATATCATATTAGCCGAATGAACTGCAATGTTGCGTATAGCTTCTATAGCTATATGTCGTCGTAAGTGGCTTCGGGGCCGTAAAGATGGAACTGTCGGTCTCACCCGGACGTTCCGCTTATGATCTTACCGTTTTATCCCTTGTCGACTTTCGTGTCAAATCGACCGGCACGCTTCCGGATTCGACGCCCGGGCACCCGATTGAAGCTAGGCTTTCCAGCTTGCTGTGTGTGAGACACAGTGCGCCACATTTTGTGTCAACACCGGTGCATAGTTGGATTGCTAGGGGGATGCGACAACATTGTGATTACCAATCGTAGCATGTTACCTTAGCTACACCAGTGTAATATTTCTGCCATGTCTTCGTCCAACCACATTCTTTGAATGTTGTATGGTGTATCTTTCCAAAAATAATCCACCAACACATAGTCGCATTGTTAGAAGCCTGATAATGTCATGATCATTGGGGTGATCCTTCCTCCCATCTTATCCAAAGTTAGAATGTGGCCTCACACATTTTTTCGAATGATTGTTTAAATGCTTGTGCACGTGCTTAGATCGCGATAGTAGATTGTTGATAAAATGGTCTTATCAATATGGCTCGTGCGAATAGAAAGTTGTAATGATAACTTAACTCCATGCCCAAAGTGTTTAGTTGCTTCCTCGCTGATCCTTGGGCATGAGACCTATTAGTTTACTAATCCTTGGATTGGCAGCTAACTTCGATTTCACGATGATTGTCTAACTAAGCTAGCTTTCTTAATAAACATAGTATTGGGAAACCGTTTCAACGAGTAGAAATATGCCATGAAGACGGTGTGCCAAGTCTCAATTCCTTATTTGTCCTTGTTATCCTCTAACCTGGCGACCATCCTTGTCGGTCGTTCACTTCTTGTCTTGCACGTGATGCCTATTCGTGTAGGAACCTCTCTGTCGTGCAAAGTTGCATCTCGATGCGTATTACCTGTGATGGTGTCTTGAGGAATAACCAACGGAGTCGCGACGCAACCGAGGAGCTCCCAGTGGCTGCATGGTTGAGCTACTTGGTACTCGCGAACCTCATGGTTGTTAACCTCGATCTAATACACAGAATACCTCAATGTGTACTCTTGCATGATCCTACCTTGAATATCTTTGATATTTATCGATCATTCTAAGCTATGAATGTTTCTTTTTTTGAGGTGCGTTGTAAGATGATTTTGTGAAGGATAGGTCACTAACATTAACCTTGTCTTGACTACGAGAGGTGGTAGGCTGATAGAATACCAAGTGTTTCCCCTAGAATCACCTTATCTCTTGTAGAATGTGTGCTCCTCTATAGTTCGTGTAGAGTATACGATGTGTTTTGATGCGTGTTTGAGAGGTGTTTTGGGATGAACAATCACGTGTTCAATGCTGGGAGCTTTTGAGAGCAAAATACGAGTACTTTTGGATGAGCTCTTGATGGTGGC
Source organism: Themeda triandra (assembly GCA_018135685.1). Taxonomy (NCBI): domain Eukaryota; kingdom Viridiplantae; phylum Streptophyta; class Magnoliopsida; order Poales; family Poaceae; genus Themeda; species Themeda triandra. The sequence continues at coordinate 89,615 of JAENPR010001759.1, read as the reverse complement.
AACTCACCGTGGAATCACTCTTGCCGACCCAAGTGTCCGAGTAGTTGGAGCCGTCGGTGTGGAGTTAAATGGATATAAGATTTTGCCGATCAGCGGAATGAATTTCTACACCATGGAACCCCTTATCCTGAAGTTGGAATTCTTTTAAGGGGGTTAGACCTTTTAATGTCCTATAAGGTACCCTTGCCTTATGGGAATCAAAGGAGAAAAATCATCGGGTGAAGGACTTTATTGAAGTAATCTGACAAATGCCACATCCTTGGACATCCAGTTCGTGGTACTCAACTGTCAACCGTCCATCTACAAGAAGCCAATGTGTCCTATAATAAGATGAAGTCTCTAGGCATAATTGGATGTTTGTAGTGCTAATGGATTTGCACCCGGATAAGGATCAGGTAGCGAGTACGCCTGAAATCTATCATGCATTGGGTATGCATAGCATGAGTAATTTGATACGACCTTGGGTTCGTAAATTATGGACCTTACGTATCGTTCAAGCATTGTTGGGACGTGCACGTTGACTCAATTTGGGAACCCTTTTGGGTAAGGCTTGTCACGTGTATGGTTGGAAAAGAAAAAGAACTTTTGGTATATTCAGAGTGGTGAATCCCTAATCCGAGAATATGTATTGTATGCAAGAAGATGCTACCTAAAGAGGCTTGCTATATGATTCGCTTAGCTTGACGGAACTGCTAAAGGGAATAAGGAATTTTGTGGGTTTCGATGAGGCAAGGAGCCCTTGACCTAAGAACTTTGACTTCTACATGAGAAGACTTGGATATCATAGACCTAAGCACTTTGACTTCTATATGAGAAGATTTGGATACCTTGGACCTAGGAATTTTGATTTCTACATGTAAGAGTTGAATATTGTTGATCAAAAGGATTCCTATTGGCATATCAATAGCCGGTAAATCTATGAGGGGCTGTGCCAATAATGGATATGTGCGGACAAAGCCCTATGTTGCCACCTCAGAAGGGAGTCATGTGGTTTCTGTTTTGCGGTAGCTACGCTCCGCTTCTTAGTGGTAAACATAATGGATTTTTGAAGCACCTTTTGATGTATTTGATGATGCGAATAGCAGATTTCCTCTCAAGTACCCCTCGGCAACTTTCTATTGGGTAGTTGTTTGGTCATACTACATGACGATCTACTCGAAAGGGAGGTTGTCTCAGGATCCGTGAGAATGCTTATCATAGCATCCTATGTCATCTTCATACTTAAGATTGACATAGTAATGGTAGCATTACCTTAAAAGAAGACATGTCAGTTGCAGACCATGATTGAAGATGCTCGCTGGGAGTGAGTATAAGTTAATCGACGAAATAGAGCTGAACCAAAATTGCCTCATTTATTCGACATCGCCTACCATGAAGCTTCGACACCACCACCGGAATTGAATGTTCTGTATAGTTGCAAGGAGTGGGTCAGTTGGTGTAGTAATTGGGATTCTCTCGAGATTACTAGCGTATGGTACGCCTCCTGAGCGAATTTTGACCTTATCAAGTCTCCAACACCATAACCTGAGCAAAACAAGAGTGTTTTGGATAAAAGAGTAACATATCTAAGGAACACGACATCGGAGCCGGCAAGTTATACTCAGAGATGAATTGGATCTTAGGCATTGAGATAGTGTAACCTGGACTGAGTCACCTAGCTGCGACAAGTGATGCAAGGTTTTGGACAAACATGATGTCAGTGGTAAAGCATGAGCTATCCCTATGAGAGGTTTCGCTTTTCGAAAACTAATCTACTTCCACCAATTCTCGGGACGAGATTTCTTTAAAGGGGGTTAGAGCTGTAACTTCCTGGAAGTTAATCATTAATTAACTCTGCAAATCATGAGCATAATCATATCATTGGCATCTAATCAACATCTTGACATGATTGTTTGATGTTTGTCTGCACTCTGTTTGACTTAGCCTATAAGTATGATTGTTGGCTTGAACTGGAAGTAGTACCTACGTTGCTTATCTCGAGTCGGATCTTTAATAAAGTTCGAAGAGGAGAACATTTCAAGAAAACTTTATGTTTTGACTAGGTCAACCTTAATTAGCGTGTCGACATTGCCATGTTGGCACCTGATTATCTCATAAACCATAGCTCAAATGGATGAAGTGTCTTAACGAAAAATAACGAGCATGCTGCAATGAGTAAACTTCGTTTCTGGCCCATCTCGAGATTTAGCCCGAAAATGGCCCAAAACCATCGTCGAAGAGGCCCACTTCGACACCCGCCACCTGTTCGGCGCAATGCCTCACCGGGCGACGCGTGTCCGGCGCGTGGCGCTCCCTGCCGGAGCTTGAGGGCCACGTGGCGCCGAGGCCCTGGCGTCCCTGTTCGCCTACCAGTTGCCCTGTCCGAAAGGGGGATGAGGCCGGCCACTCTTCTCCCACACTCCTCCCTCTCCATTCTCTCTTCCCTCTCGTTTCCCCTCTGTTCGGGAGAAAACCGCCGCCACCCGCCATTGCTGCCACGCAGGAAGCTCGCCGTGCCGAGCCGCCATCGCCATCTTGGTAGCAGCCCTGCTCACCTCACCACCGTGCTGCTAGCTCGCCAGCGCCAGCAGCTGAAAGCTCCGGTTTGGTTTTGGTAATTAATGACACTCAAACGTTGCTAATGCTTTGCTCTAAGTGTGGTTAGACACATAGCAACGTGATGGTAGATGATGGAGCATGGTGATCACCGTGATGAACATGATGGATGTGAAGTGATCGAGCTCCGACGGAGGCCCATGGAGATCAAGGCGAAGGTATACTTGATAGGGCTTTCTGGTTTGGTGATCAAGACACTATAGAGAGTGTGATCACATTTAGGATCAATAACCGACTATCAAGAGGGGTTTCCTCGGTTCATTCGCGGTCCTAAGTGCCTCTAGTTGTGACTTTGCATGATGCATGAGAGGCTAACTAGAGAGCTAACACTTGTCGACGTGATCTTGAGAAGATACGCTAACTCCGGTGCTTGAGAAGTGATCTACTTTGTGGAGTTAGCACCTTGGACAAGTGATTTGGAGATTGGATCGACGACGACGCGACATCGAAGATCATACAAGAGGTGGAGCTGCACAGCGGGCGTCGGACGCCGGTCGGTTGCCGGCCGGACGCGGGTCAGACGCGTCCGGCGTGTTGTGGACGTGTTGGCCGGGGCGCTGCGAGCGCCGGACGCGGCCGTGGCGCGTCCAACGGGTCGCCAGACGCCGACCAGAAACTTTTGGGTTTCTGGCTCACGCACGATGGCACGCCGGACGCGGGCGCTGGACGCTGGCGGATCACTGTTGAGCGTCCGACGCGTGGTGACGTGGCACGCTTCAAATCCCAACGGTCAAGTGGCGCGGCGCGGCAGAAGGTTTGCATTGATGAAGTCGTCAGCCGAGGAGCAACGGCTCTATTTTGGACTTGGGTCTATAAATAGAGGTTTGGCCGGCTTGGGGAGGCTCTCTTCACCACTCCTACACACTTGAGCATACTTTGAGCAGGAGAGACACTCCCCCACTCATCTCTTTGATTCCTTTGCTAATCTTGAGAGAGATTTGAGTGAGAACAAGTGATTTGCATTGAGAGTTGCATCTAGAGGCACTTGTTCATCGAGTGAGCTGCGGATTCTTGTTACTCTTCGGTGATTCCCGTCACCGTAGATGGTTTGAAGCAGTGGGTGGTGGTTGAGCTCGACTTGGTGATTGTTCGAGGCCACACCGGGTTCTTATGAGGGGTTCTTGATCCTTCCCCATGGGAGTTCGCGAAAGGATACTCTAGTGGATTGCTCATGGCTTGTGGATCCTTGTCTTGTGTGGAGATTGCGGCTCCCCATTGGGGTCTTTGGCACCGATCCAATTGAGCGGGCAACTCACCAAGCAAGTGTATCGCCACAACGAGGACTAGCTTGCCGGGAAGCAAGTGAACCTCGGTAAAAATTCATTGTGTTGATTTGTGATTGCCGAGGCTTTGACCTCCTTTGTGTTGTGCTTGAGCATCTCTAGGTGATTGGCTTCTACTCTGGTGATTGGCTATCTTCTACTCTTAGCGGCGGTATAACCTTCCATCCTCTCTTTACTTACCGCATAGTAGAATTGCTTGTTATGGTCGGTCGGGAACCACTTATTGTGTAGCTTAAATCCCGTGGGTAGAATTGCTTGGTTGGTTTTGGTGAACCGACATTGTGTAGCTTGATCACCGTTGTTGAGTGTGAAATTGAATTGAGTAGCCTTGCTTGGTAGGATGGCTTGCATAGAGTAGTTGAAGCATTTGCTTTGCACATTTGCCGCCTTGCTATCTAATTGGGTTGTCTAGTTTCCTTGCTAGAATTTTTATTAGGCTATTCACCCCCCTAGCCATTGTGACCTTTCACGTGGTATCGGAGCCGGGCACCGTTTGTTTGAGTTGGATTAACATCCTACGGTGAAGCAATGGCATTGGTTATGCATATCAACAACACCAAGAAGGCACCACCATTTCGTGGCGATGACTATGCCAAATGGAAGCTCAAGATGAAGAGTCATCTCAAGTCAATCAACCTTGAGGTGTGGAAAGTGGTGGAGACAAAGTTTGAGCTTGTTGAGGGTACGGTGCCAACACCGGCCGAAGAGAAGAAGCAACAAGCAAATGACATTGCCTGAGTGCTTTCCATGAGGCACTTGATGATAAAGCTTTTGAGCTCATCAAGAACCTTGAGGTGGCTCATGACATTTGGAAGAAGCTAGAAGAAGCTTATGAGGGCACCGAAAGTGTCAAGACCGCAAGAGCCTACATGTTGCAAGAGAAGTTTGCAAGCTTCTCAATGAAGGAGGATGAGAGTGTGCCGGAGATGTTCCATAGGCTCCAAGTCATTGTCAATGAGCTCAAGGGACTTGGGGAAGAAATCAAGGACTCTCAATTCTCCACCAAGTTCATGAGATGTCTTCCCAAGAGATTTGACATGTTGAAGACCGTCATGGTGAAGACAACCATGAAGGAGAAGCCAACTCCCAACCAAGTCCTTCAAGAGATCATGGCCGATGATGAGTTTAGAGAAGATCATGAGAAGGAAGAGTTGGTGAAGAAGAAGAAGAAGGAGAATAAGAAGAAGGATGATGACAAGAAGAGTGTGGCATTCAAGGCCACATCATCCAAGAGCAAGGGCAAGAAGAAGAAAGACGAATCATCAAGTGAAGATGAGCCATGCTCTTGCTCAAGTGGGCAAGAAGAAGAAGTGAGTGAGCAAATGGCACTCCTTGTGAAGAGAATGGGGAAGCTCATGAAGAAGGGGTATCGGTCCAAGGGCAAGAGAAGCTCATCCAGGTCTAGTGACCGTCCCATGAAGTGCTTCCGGTGCAATAGCAAGGATCATCTCATTGCCAAGTGCCCATATGCAAGTGATGATGAAGATGCCATGAAGAAGGAGAGGAAGAAGCAAGAGAAGAAGATGGAGGAGAAGAATGACTCCTCCCACAAGAAGAAGAAGGGTGAATCTCATGTGGCAACTTGGGAGAGTGATTCATCTTCCTCAAGTGATGATGATGATGATTCCAATAAGAAGAAGAAGAAGAAGGGGCACGCTAGCATTGCCATTCAAGAGAAGCTTTCTCTATTTGGTGCTCCATCATCTTGCTTCATGGCCAAGGCCACTAAGGTAAAACCTCCACCCGATAGTGATGATGAGAGTGATGATGATGATGACACCACAAAAGAAGAACTATGGGTCATGCTTGAGGATTGCAAAGGTGCTTTCAATGACTCTAGGAAAGAATGTAGGGGCTTGCGCAAGGATAAGCAAAACCTTGAGCAAGAACTTATGGAGTTGAGGGCCTCTTATGAGAGACTAAAGGTAGACCATAAGAAGCTAGAGATTGCTCACTCCAAGCTTGAAAAAGCTCATTCTTCTCTAGTTGAGAAGCAAGAGAAAGAGCAATCACAAGTGGTGATCATAGAAAAGAAAAATATGTCCACATCATGTGACTCACTTGATGATTCAATTGTTGTTGCATCTCTTGGCTCTTCATGCTCTCATGCCTCTACTTCATCTAGTAGTGATGGTCATTCATGTGATTCTACACTAGTAGTGGAGAATGAGTCTCTTAAGGAGAAGGTCAAGGAGCTCAATCACACCTTGGCTAAGGCTTATGGTGGTGAGGACCGCTTGCTTATGTGCTTGGGTAGCCAAAGAGCTTCTCTCTATAAAGAGGGATTGGGCTATACCCCCAAGAAAGGCAAGGCCGCTTTTGCTTCTCACAAGACTAGTTTTGTGAAGAACAATGGTAGCTATTGCAAGAGTTGCAAGCAAGTTGGTCATTTAGAGCATGCATGCAAGAACAAGAACACTAGTGCCTCCTCTTACAAGTTGAGTGCTTCTTACATGCTTGTTAAGAGTGAGAGTGGTGTGAGTGCTAGATTCATTGGTACACCATGGATGAGCTCAAAGAAGAAAGCTATTTGGGTGCCAAAGACTCTAGTAACTAACCTTCAAGGACCCAAGCAAAAGTGGGTACCTAAAGGTTGATGTCTTCTTGTAGGTCAATTACAAAGCCGGAGGGAGGCATTGGGTGCTTGATAGTGGTGCATCAAATCATATGACCGGTGAAGATAGTATGTTCAAATCTCTTGACAAGAATGACAATGGTGGATTCAACTCCATCACATTTGGTGACAATAGCAAGGGTGATGTCATGGGGCTAGGAAAGGTTGCAATTTTCAATGACAAAGATCTCTCAAATGTGTTGCTAGTTGATACTTTGAACTTCAATCTTTTGTCGGTGGCTCAATTGTGTGATCTTGGTTACAAGTGCATATTTGATGACAAGCATGTTGAGGTAGTGAGCAAGGATCAAGCAAATATCATCTTCAAGGGGTTTAGGCATGGAAGCTTGTACTTGGTTGATTTCAATGCTAGTGAAGCTCAACTTTCATCATGTTTGATTGGCAAGTCTAGCAAGGGGTGGCTATGGCATAGGCGCCTTGGACATGTTGGCATGAAGCAATTGAACAAGTTGGTGAAGCATGATCTAGTGAAAGGCTTGAATGATGTCACATTTGAGAAGGATAGACCTTGTAGTGCATGTCAAGCCGGCAAGCAACATGGGAACTCACATCCCAAGAAGAATGAGATGTCAACTTCAAGAGCATTTGAGTTGTTGCATATGGACTTGTTTGGCTCAACTCACTATACATCAATTGGGGGCAACAAGTATGGATTTGTGATTGTGGATGATTACACAAGATACACTTGGGTGTTCTTCCTCTATGACAAGAGTGAAGTCTATGATCTATTCAAGTATTTTGTCAAGAGGGTGCAAAATGAGTTTGACACTACCATCAAGAAGATAAGAAGTGACAATGGGAGTGAATTCAAGAACACAAGAGTTGAAGAGTTGTATGATGAGCTAGGAATTGTGCATCAATTCTCACCAACCTACACTCCCCAATCCAATGGTGTAGTTGAGAGGAAGAATAGGACCTTGATTGAGATGGCAAGAACTATGCTACTTGAGTACAATGTGAGTGAGAAGTTTTGGAGTGATGCTATCAACACGGCTCGCTATTATAGCAACCGCCTCTATTGCCATGGGAAGTTAGAGAAGACTCCATATGAAATCTTGAATGGAAGGAAGCCCAACATTTCCTACTTTCGGGTCTTTGGTTGCAAGTGCTACATACTCAAGAAGGGGCGAAGACTTGACAAGTTTGACAAGAGGTGTGATGAGGGATTTCTTCTTGGCTACTCTACTTCTAGCAAGGCTTATAGAGTGTGGAACTTGGCAAGTGGGCTAATGGAAGAGGTTCATGATGTTGAATTTGATGAAACCCAAGGCTCCCAAGTTGGAGATCAAAATCAAAAAGATGTGGGTGGAGATCAATTGAACAATGCAATGAGGCACATGGACATTGGTGAAATTAGGCCGAGGCAAGTGGATGATGGTGATGAGGTGCAAGTGCCAACTCAAGTTGTGATTGATGATTCCAATGAGGCAAGCACAAGTGGTACTCAACATGAAGATCAAGATCAAGGTCAAGCAAGCAATGCAAATGAGCTAGTTCTTCAACCTTCAAACATTGCAAGAGATCATCCTCTAGATCATATCATTGGTGATATTCAAAGAGGTGTGCAAACAAGATCAAGATTGGCTAGCATATGTGAACATTACTCCTTTGTGTCATTCATTGAGCCAACCAAGATTGATGAAGCATTGAAGGATCCGGATTGGATAAATGCCATGCATGAGGAATTGAACAACTTCACTAGAAATGATGTGTGGGAGCTTGTTGAGAGGCCAAAGAAGCACAATGGATTGGAACCAAGTGGGTCTTCAAGAACAAGCAAGATCAAGATGGCTTGGTAGTGAGGAACAAAGCAAGACTAGTGGCTCAAGGTTACACATAAGTTGAGGGTCTTGACTTTGGAGAAACTTAGGCACCGGTGGCAAGATTGGAGGCAATTAGAATCCTATTAGCCTATGCTTGTGCTCACAACATCAAGCTCTATCAAATGGATGTGAAGAGTGTATTTCTCAATGGTTTCATCAATGAGGAAGTGTATGTTGCACAACCTCCCGGTTTTGAAGATGACAAGAAACCCAACCATGTCTACAAACTCAAGAAGGCTTTGTATGGATTGAAGCAAGCTCCAAGGGCATGGTATGAAAGATTGAGGGACTTTCTCATATCCAAAGGCTTCAAGATGGGAAAAGTTGACACCACTCTCTTCACTAAGAAGATAGAAGATGACTTGTTTGTGTTGCAAATCTGTGTGGATGATATCATCATTGGATCAACAAATCAATTCTTTTGTGAAGAGTTTGCTAAGATGATGGCTAGTGAGTTTGAGATGTCAATGCTTGGAGAGTTAAGCTACTTCCTTGGTCTTCAAATCAAGCAAATGAAGAATGGCACCTTTGTGAGTCAAGGCAAGTACATCAAGGACATGATCAAGAAGTTTGGGTTGCAAGATGCTAAGGCCATTAGCACACCAATGGGCACCAATGGTGGCTTGGACATTGATGATAGTGGCAAGATGATTGAGCAAAAGCTATATAGATCAATGATTAGAAGCTTGCTATATGTGACCGCATCAAGGCCGGATGTCATGTTTAGTGTGTGCATGTGTGCAAGATTTCAAGCTTCTCCAAGAGAGAGTCACTTGACGGCAACCAAGAGGATATTGAGATATTTGAAGGGTACTCAAGATGTTGGTCTATGGTATCCCAAGTGGTCAAGCTTTGAGTTGATTGGATACTCCGACTCCGACTATGCCGGTTGCAAGATTGATAGAAAGAGCACAAGTGGAACATGCCAAGTGCTAGGAAGATCTCTTGTGTCATGGTCTTCAAAGAAGCAAAATAGTGTGGCACTTTCCACCGCCGAAGCCGAATATATAAGTGCGGGGAATTGTTGTGCACAATTGCTATGGATGAAAGCCACCTTGAAGGACTATGGGATCAAGTTCAAGCATGTGCCTTTGTTTTGTGACAATGAAAGTGCAATCAAGATGACAAACAATCCAGTTCAACATTCAAGAACCAAGCACATTGATGTGAGGCACCACTTCATTAGAGATCATCAACAAAAGGGTGATATGAGCATTGAAAGCATTGGCACCGAAGATCAACTAGCCGACATATTCACCAAGCCTCTTGATGAGAAAAGATATTGCAAGTTGAGGAATGAGTTGAACATACTTAGCTTCTCCAACATGGATTGATGCACCCCCCATATATGACATGCCTCTCCTCCAACATAGCAAGGTAAAGTTGGTTGTTGCATCTCATGCATCCTTTGCTAGTTGTGTAGACATGTATACATGTGCATCTTGCTAGGCTCATTCATTACAAATCAAATGATTTTGAAGGATATATGGCATCACTATTGTTTCTATGCTTGATTTGGTCTAGTGGTGGCATATGACTTGTTTGTGAGCTTGTGAACCTAGTGTTAAATCTTTAGCACTTGCTCATGATGTGTATCTCAACATAGTCAACATAACCCTTATTCTTATGAGGTATGAAGAAGCTTGCCCTTGGTTCAAACCGAGATACATTTTCTAGGCATGTGATTTAGATTTGGCCATAGTTGATTGACTTGTTTCTCTCATCTTATGCACCCTTCTTGGTCATTGATGACAAAGGGGGAGAAGTAAGTATACACCTAGGGGGAGAAGTTTACACCTAGGAGGGAGAAATAAGTCACAAAGAGCAATGGAAGGGGATCAATTTTTATGATATGACCCAACCATGAGCACACAAATAGGGGGAGCAAGCTCATAGACTATTTGTTGCATATTGTGTGTGCATTCATGATGATATGGAGCATTGCAAGCTAAATTCAATATTCATGCTTGTTTGGTGTATTGCTAGCATAGAACTTGATTGTTGGAATGAAGTACTAGCATGCTTAGTTGGTTTCTAGACATAAAGTTTTCTTGTTCAAGTACCTTATTTATAATGTGATCTCATGAGGTATCTTGAGTTTTGATGATGTCTAGATCCATATGGTGCTAAGGAAGGTTTATTATCGCACTCCGATTGGTATCACGCTTCAAAGGTCAATTCTATAAACCTTAGTAACATTTTGGTTGTGGTAACTCTCACAAAAGTTTTATCTATGCATGTGTGCTTGAAAATCGACCAAACATTTAATGCACACATGAAGGGGGAGCTACCACTACCAAAACCGGAATTGAAATGCTTGTCCAATCCAAGATTCATGATCAAATTGTCCTGGGCAAGCAATTCAATTTCATATTGAATTCTATTTCCATATTTTTGTGAGTTTGTCGAAGGGTTGTCATCAATTACCAAAAAGAGGGAGATTGAAAGCTCCGATTTGGTTTTGGTAATTAATGACACTCAAACATTGCTAATGCTTTGCTCTAAGTGTGGTTAGACACATAGCAACGTGACGGTGGATGATGGAGCATGGTGATCACCATGATGAACATGATGGATGTGAAGTGATCGAGCTCCGATGGAGGCCCATGGAGATCAAGGCGAAGGTATACTTGATAGGGCTTTCCGGTTTGGTGATCAAGACACTATAGAGAGTGTGATCACATTTAGGATCGATAACCGACTATCAAGAGGGGTTTCCTCGGTTCATTCGCGGTCCTAAGTGCCTCTAGTTGTGAATTTGCATGATGCATGAGAGGCTAACTAGAGAGCTAACACTTGTCGACGTGATCTTGAGAAGATACGCAAACTCCGGTGCTTGAGAAGTGATCTACTTTGTGGAGTTAGCACCTTGGACAAGTGATTTGGAGATTGGATCGACGACGGCGCGACATCGAAGATCATACAAGAGGTGGAGCTGCACAGCAGGCGTCGGACGCCGGTCGGTTGCCGGCCGGACGTGGGTCAGACGCGTCCGGCGTGTTGTGGACGTGTTGGCCGGGGCGCTGCGAGCACCGGACGCGGACGTGGCGCGTCCGACGGGTCGCCAGACGCCGACCAGAAACTTTTTGGGTTTCTGGCTCGCGCGCGATGGCACGCTGGACGCGGGCGCCGGACGCTGGCGGATCACTGTTGAGCGTCCAACGCGTGGTGACGTGGCACGCTTCAAATCCCAACGGTCAAGTGGCGCGGCGCGGCAGAAGGCGCCGGACGTGTCCGGCGGCCTCGACCTGGCGCGTCCGGCGCTTGATGAAGTCGTCAGTGTTGACGGTCGATAAGTGTCAATTTTTACCGTCCACTAGACATGAAAAAGGACCTAAACATAATTACCTTCTAGATATAGGGCTTACACTAATGGAATTCCACGAGTTTTGGTGAATGTCTATTTCTGCAGGGGGTTATCAGAAAAGAGCCAATAAGGGCCCACAAGTCATGTTTACATAGAGACAAAGGAGGAAGGCCCACATGTCATATTTACATAGAGAGAAAGCAAGAGGGCCCACCTGTCATAGAGGCTGGGTGGCCGCCCACCTCTCTTGGGCGCCCCTCCCCCCTCTTGCTAGCCAATGGTTGTCTGTCTCCTGGATTGATGACTTGGCAGTTCACGCGGATTGATGACATGGCACATCACACGGATCGATGATGTGGCACTTCACGTGGATTAATGGTATGACAGAACCGAGTATACCATTGCGAAGATCTCGTCGAGCTGATCGAAATGCATATATTATTTGCTATATTTAGAGTTCGGAATCAAGAGATATTAATAAAACAAATACTCCACATAAAAGAGTTGCGGGATTAATTGGGCCCAAATCATATTTTGGTCCATTAAGGCCTATGAGCATTTTAATGAGATATGGTGGAAAGTTTAGTACCACATCGCTTGCTAAAGGAGGAGGGCCAAGCTAGGCGCCCTATATAAGAAGACCAGGACCCCCTAGGCACCATGATCATCTATTAGATGGAGTTGCAGAGGTGTCCCATGAAAGGATGACCTCTCTTCTCTAGAGAATTAGAGCTAGACATTCTAATGTAGTAGATTAGATCTAGATGAGAGTTAGGGAGAGCGGAGCTGCGCTTCGGTTCTGGAGAAGTCTTCAGAGATTTGGTATGCCTTTGTATCTATTCTTTACAAGACTTATGCTTTAATATATTTATCTTCTTTATTTACTTTTATGCCTATCTTGTGATTGTTAGTATAGTTGTTATGCTTTAGTATGGGATCTTCGCTCGCATCGAGTGCTCTAGTTTTCATGAGATTAGAGTAGTAATTGATAGTGTAGACATGGCGTCTAGGCTAGAGGTTACCTGAGATTGCACCCAATCCTGCGGATTGTTGTGGTAGCCCCAGGATCGTGAAAATCCTGACGACCGTCGTATTCCACCTCGTTCGGGTTGGTGTTTGTAGGACCGTAGTCGGACCTTCCTAGCCCCCTTCTCATCCATGTCTGTGGCTAGTGCTCCGATGTCCCGAAGTGCTAATGTATGATTGCTATATCTATCCATCCCCTATTATCATAGAACCAGAGTAATAGAGAAGTATATAGGAACCTTGATCTCTCCCGTTGTCCTCTCACTCTAGCTAGCTACTCATTTATCATAGAATTCTCATGTGTGCTTTATTATTTATATTACCTTATTTATATATATATCATTTACCCCCTCGCTTTAGTCTAGTTGGTTTACTAAGTTAGTAGATACATGATGGTGAGTTATCGATTCTTTAACCCTTGCTTCCCCGTGGTAAAATATAAATAACGATACCTGGTTTACTCCCGGTAAAATGCTACAATGGTATGTTCGTGCGCTTGCGGAATCCTTCATATTTTAGTTGCACTTAATTTATACCAACAAGCATTTTTGGCGCCATTGCCAGGGAAGCAATCGGTGTTAAGATTTTGATAATGATCTTGATATCTGCTAATTTAGTGTATCACTAGCTTTAGTAGGATCACCCCTTGTTCTGTTAAGTGTGGAATAGACAGGACAAAAGATGTTGTTTCGACCATCCGACGAGCTTCCACAAGACATTGAAGAACCAAGGGTCCCTCAACATTCAACATTCAACTGGAACCCTACCATCTCACTGGTTTGCATATACATATATATTATTTCTAACCATGTGTAGATTGGAGAAAAGGTCGTCATCAGAGGAATTCAAATCACATCTCAAGTGACGAACATAGATGCTGCACCACTCACAAATTTCATCATGTGAGTCATGGTAAGTATGATCGAAAGGTGAGGTAGTCTTGCTCACAGACTTTAAAATTTATGAGTAGTTATCTTTTAAATTCTTGCATCCCACTGTATGTTTACTTTTAACAATTCATGCATTCGCTCTGTTTAGCTTATTTATGTTTGCTCATCCATTGCATGTTTAGTTCCTTGCATGCATTCATGTCACTTGCATCTAAATATTTTTTTATATTAAAAATATCCTCACCATGATCATGCTATGTCATCTCGATTGAGTAACTCTCTATAATGCTTTCATGCTACCTTTGTTTGCTATAGTATGCTTTGGTTTGAAAGTACTGTTAACGTGCTTCCAAAGGCTTTTTAAATTAAGCGTGGTGCTTAGGTTAACTAGCCTTCCTTAACCCAATTAAGACATGGAGTCTAGTTTGGTTATTGAGCTAAAATTGTGCTTTAGTAGATATTGGTTATTTTGTTGGACTAACCCTTGCATGGAACTCCCAAATCCAATTTGGCTAAGTCAAGGAATGAACACTCATTGGAGATGAAGCAAGGCATATAATGAATTCCAACAACTTCGCATGAAGACACAACTCGTCCAAGGAAGAATTGTAAGTATCAAATATCATTCACATTGTCTTTTGTTGCAAGTTACCTTTGCCTTGAGCCATGTTAAAGTGCCATAAAAAAAGGTGCTAGAAAATATGATAAATAAAGTCTATGCTAAAGTAACTCAAAAACCATCACTTTGTTAGCATAGATGAAATTATAAAATAGATTTTGGATAATAGCCCATAGTTTGAAATTGTTGCAATCCTTCGGGTATGTGTCCACTAACGTTTTGCAGGAAAGAACTTATGATGTGCCTGTTCGTGGATTGGCATCACCTGCGAAATTGCCACTTCAGTGATGAAACAAAGAAGAAGATAAGAGTGCCACAAGAAGGATCAACATCTTGAACTCACTCAAAAAAGTGGATCAAGGCGACAAGCTATGAGCAACCTTGAATACATCATAGCATTGAGCCCAAAACTCGAGCTAGGATGCCAATGAGGAGCAGGGTGCAACTCATCTCATTTCGGCCAATCAAAGACCTGCTCTCATTGTTCCTGAAGACACCATCATGCACATCGGCAGTAAGGACAACGATGGCATGATAAGCATACATCCTTGTGTCAACCAATCACCAATCAAGGGTTGACCACCAACCAAGCCTTGAAGGACCATGACTATGGTTGCAAGATAATGTCCCTAAGCCATTGGAGATGAAGCATGCATACAAATACTAAAGAAGCTCCTTCCTTGATCATCAAGACGGATGGCGTACAACTCTTCGCCATGCCGCTAGAAGACAAAGACCATCAAAGAAGAACTCGAGTCTACATCTCCAGTGAACATCAATGCGTCAACCAAGACTCAATAAAAATCAAGAATGGTCGATGAAAGAAGATCATGCAACTGTCTGTACACTCATCCTGGATTGGACAGTACAAATAAAGGCAGGATGCAAAGGGAGAGATCTTTGCTCAACGGACCTATAGTAAAAAAATCCCTCTCAGACAAATGAAGGCTTAAGAACAGAGGACAAATAATGTCTAAGGACATAGGAGTATAACACACTCTGAGGGATAACTCAACACTCATATTTGGTTTCACGTGGCGATCGATAGCAAGGTCAAGTTTGGGGGAGGAAGGCCGATGACTCTTCAAACAATGATCCAGCAATGCTCTTCCTCTTTTCAAGCCCCCATCGCTCTTGCACACTGAGAAGAAACAATAAGTGGAGCACAAGGTCTTGGCATAAGAAAAAAAAGTGGAAGAAAAAAGGAGTGTAATTTTAGAAGACAAGATGCTCAAGGAGAGAGGTCAATCAAGCAAGGCAAATTCCAAGAAGAAGTAAAGGACCACTAGAAGCATCCACTCTTCATCACAAGGTACTCTAGTGATAAAGACTGTTGGACAAGAAAAGAATATGGGTGACTCCTTTCCTAGAGTTACCATCTCAAGAGGTGCAGTTCTCAAGGTCTCTACCTTTGGGATCAAATGATGCACTGAAGGAGTCAACATGGCAGGAAGTCCTGTTCAGAGGACTTAAATCACTGAACCCTCGCCAAGGAGGTAACTTGGTATTTATCAGTATTTCCCTTTTCAAAGATTGCATTTTTCTTTAAGTATATTTATTTTCCCTACATGCATCTTAATTGCATCTTCGCTTTACTATCTCGCATTATAAAAAGAAAATAAAGATGTTGTGCATTTGCATCTAGAAAACTACTAAGCCCCATGTGAATAATCATTCACTTTGTGGTGGCATAAAAATAATTTTTTTAGCATATCTATTTTCTCTCGTCTCGCATCTTTTTTTATAAAAAGATAAAAATATTTCTTGTGATCCTGTTAGAAGACATTTGAGTTAAGGCCATTTTAGACAACCAAGGCTTAGAGGTTTTTATCACTAATGCTTAATCGGTTCCACAAGCTTTGTTGTCTATTTGAGCTTCACGAACATAAAGGATCAAGAAGAGCTAACAGACGAAGGATGTCCAGAGTCTCTGTCGGAATGCTTTGCCCTCAACGGTTGAACGCTGTCTCCAACAGCAACTATCCCCAACACTCTAGGAAGACTAGAACGTCTTCACTGTCTGTCAGCAATGTCCCGCAGACGATGTCAACATCCAGCTTGGGGGAGAGCATCCCCCGTGTATCAAGCTAAGTGTTCCAACTTGTCTATTTATTCATAGAGCTTGCTTTGTTAAAACAACTAAAAAGATGCATAACCTTAGAAACCCAGAAAGATTTTCTTATTTATCTTTTCTACTTTTGGAGAGCTCTTATTAATCGGTCTTTAAGTAATCCCTGGAATAAACTCTATATGGAGATGATGAATAGTTGCTCGCCGTAATTCCTCTCAAGTACCTAGTTTTCAACCTTGCACTCTCCCGAGTTTTAGGCACAACTTGTTTAGATTTGAGATTTGCTCGAACCCGAAACTTGTGGGTAGCGAATACTTGATCTAAGTCTAGGTAGTTGACGGTTATGATATGGGAAGGTTTTGAGCTGTTGTCCATCTTGTTCCTAGAGATACTAGAGTTCTGGATAATTTATCTTTGAAAATCTTAAATTCCTACATGATGAGATCCTTTATGGCGAGAGTTCAATTTCCTACCACAGCCATATATTCATGCTTACTAGATTAGGAAAACCCACTATTTATATAGATCATTTTGTAGGCATTGAGTGTAGTTGTTATAGGCATTGAGTGTGGTTATGCTATGTTGACCCTTAGGAATCAGTCATACAGTTAAAGTCAATACTATGTGCTCTCCATCCATTGACCTATGCAACTTCTGTCCTCAGAAGCATGCACCATTCATAATATTACATTCACTTTGTGCTACTTCTGTTCCTAGAAGTACCACCCACATATAGATCCTTATCCACCCCATTTTGTGTTGTCTCTACCCTGGAGACACGCACCTATGCTGCGCCTACCCTTGGAGTACGCATTCCACCACATTATGTGCTCTTTCTACCCTGGAGACACGCACTCATGCTGCTCCTATCCTGGGAGTACGTATTCATCCATTCATCCACATACATACACACCATTCATTCCGATCCATCCAGAAAATATTCTACTCCGACACTAGGAGTGAACACCCAAAAATATTCATTGCCATCCTATCCTGTTCCATTGTGCAATAAAGCTCCAGTTATTTCAGTTGATACTCCCTATTGCTATTGCTATAGTTTTATTCAAAAGGATTGGTTGCTCAAAAAAAAGAAAGAAAGAAAAAAAGAAAAAAAAGGAGAGAAAAAAAAGAGAAAAAGAAAGAAAGTGAAAAAAAAGCAACCAAATCCTCCTCTTCAAAGGTCTTCAAAGTTTCCAAATAAAGGGAGGTATGTTATCCCCAATGGAGCAAGTATAGAAATAGATTTTCACCAATGATCACCCATCATAATCATTCCCTTACTATCACCATCATCCTATCACTCATTTCATCCCCCTCATTCACATGCACATATGACTTGATTGTATGCTTAGTTCCTCTGGATCCATAGCTTAATTATGCAAGTAAGTTTGAGTGTCTCCCTACATTTAAGCTCCACATAAGCCTATTAGTAATAGGGTGAGAGAGAGAAGGCAACCTCACTATGCCTTAATTCCACAAATACCACATATTCTGAGAGAAGAGAGAAGGCATACGCTACACACATGCCTTGGAGAGGATCCAGAAAAACCACAAATGAGAGACTTGAAAGGGTCATACAAGGAAACTCTGAGTTTTATTTGAAAATCTTGCAAAAAACTCCGGAATAATAGTTGATCAAAGAGCAAGAAACATAGTGCTTGACTTGACCGTTCTGTCTTTCAACTGCTCAAGCCCCAAGTGATGGTTACAAGCCCCATGGTGAAAGGTAATATGAGTAAGTTTTGAGTCAGAATAGTTCACTCTAATTCAGAGGAGAGTTCTTGTTTGAACGCATGTGTACTTTTGAGGCATGAAAGCATTGTAGCAACTCCTGATCCACACTGAGTTTATGTTTGCTCAGGGACGAGCAAAAGGTAAGCTTGGGGGAGTTGTTGACGGTCGATAAGTGTCAATTTTTACCGTCCACTAGACATGAAAAAGGACCTAAACATAATTACCTTCTAGATATAGGGCTTACACTAATGGAATTCCATGAGTTTTGGTGAATGTCTATTTCTACAGGGGGTTATCAGAAAAGAGCCAATAAGGGCCCACATGTCATGTTTATATAGAGACAAAGGAGGAAGGCCCACATGTCATGTTTACATAGAGAGAAAGCAAGAGGGCCCACCTGTCATAGAGGCTGGGTGGCCGCCCACCTCTCTTGGGCGCCCCTCCCCCCTCTTGCTAGCCAATGGTTGTCTGTCTCCTGGATTGATGACTTGGCAGTTCACACGGATTGATGACATGGCACATCACACGGATCGATGATGTGGCACTTCACGTGGATTAATGGTATGACAGAACCAAGTATACCATTGCGAAGATCTCGTCGAGCTGATCGAAATGCATATATTATTTGCTATATTTGGAGTTCAAAATCAAGAGATATTAATAAAACAAATACTCCACATAAAAGAGTCATGGGATTAATTGGGCCCAAATCATATTTTGGTCCATTAAGGCCTATGAGCATTTTAATGAGATATGGTGGAAAGTTTAGTACCACATCGCTTGCTAAAGGAGGAGGGCCGGGCTAGGCGCCCTATATAAGAAGACCAGGACCCCCTAGGCGCCATGATCATCTATTAGATGGAGTTGCAGAGGTGTCCCATGAAAGGATGACCTCTCTTCTCTAGAGAATTAGAGCTAGACATTCCAATGTAGTATATTAGATCTAGATGAGAGTTAGGGAGAGCGGAGCTGCGCTTCGGTTCTGGAGAAGTCTTCGAGATTTGGTATGCCTTTGTATCTATTCTTTACAAGACTTATGTTTTAATATATTTATCTTCTTTATTTACTTTTATGCCTATCTTGTGATTGTTAGTATAGTTGTTATGCTTTAGTATGGGATCTTCGCTCGCATCGAGTGCTCTAGTTTTCATGAGATTAGAGTAGTAATTGATAGTGTAGACATGGCGTCTAGACTAGAGGTTACTCGAGATTGCACCCAATCCTCGCGGATTGTTGTGGTAGCCCCGAGGATCGTGACAATCCCGACGACCGCCGTATTCGACCTCGTTCGGGTTGGTGTTTGTAGGACCGTAGTCGTACCTTCCTAGCCCCTTCTCATCCATGTCCGTGGCTAGTGCTCGATGTCCCGAAGTGCTAATGTATGATTGCTATATCTATCCATCCCCTATTATCATAGAACCGGAGTAATAGAGAAGTATATAGGAACCTTGATCTCTCCCGTTGTCCTCTCACTCTAGCTAGCTACTCATTTATCATAGAATTCTCATGTGTGCTTTATTATTTATATTACCTTATTTATATATATATCATTTACCCCGCTTTAGTCTAGTTGGTTTACTAAGTTAGTAGATACATGATGGTGAGTTATCGATTCTTTAACCCTTGCTTCCTTTGTGGTAAAATATAAATAACGATACCTGGTTTACTCCCGGTAAAATGCTACAATGGTATGTTCTGTGCGCTTGCGGAATCCTTCATATTTTAGTTGCACTTAATTTATACCAACAGTTAGCCGAGGAGCAACGGCTCTATTTTGGACTTGGGTCTATAAATAGAGGTTTGGCCGGCTTGGGGAGGCTCTCTTCGCCACTCCTACACACTTGAGCATACTTTGAGCAGGAGAGATACTCCCCCACTCATCTCTTTGATTCCTTTGCTAATCTTGAGAGAGATTTGAGTGAGAACAAGTGATTTGCATTGAGAGTTGCATCTAGAGGCACTTGTTCATCGAGTGAGCTGTGGATTCTTGTTACTCTTCGGTGATTCCCGTCACCGTAGACGGTTTGGAGCAGCGGGTGGTGGTTGAGCTCGACTTGATGATTGTTCGAGGCCACACCGGGTTCTTGTGAGGGATTCTTGATCCTTCCCCGCGGGAGTTCGCGAAAGGATGCTCTAGTGGATTGCTCGTGGCTTGTGGATCCTTGTCTTGTGTGGAGATTGCGGCTCCCCATTGGGGTCATTGGCACCGAGCCAATTGAGCGGGCAACTCACCAAGCAAGTGTATCGCCACAACGAGGACTAGCTTGCCGGGAAGCAAGTGAACCTCGGTAAAAAAATTCATTGTGTTGATTTGTGATTGCCGAGGCTTCGACCTCCTTTGTGTTGTGCTTGAGCATCTCTAGGTGATTGGCTTCTACTCCGGTGATTGGCTATCTTCTACTCTTAGCGGCGGTGTAACCTTCCATCCTCCCATTTGCCGCATTGCTATCTAATTGGGTTGTCTAGTTTCCTTGCTAGAATTTTTATTAGGCTATTCACCCCCCCCTCTAGCCATTGTGACCTTTCAGCAGCTCCGCTCGCTCTCGCCCTCTCCGTCATCGTCGCTCCGCCTTGCTGCGCACGGCGCGCAGCGCCGAGCCGCCATGGCTGAGCCCGCAGCAGCTTGCCGCCGCTGCAGCAATAGCCGGCGCCCACGCCACCTTCCTGCTGACCCGCCGCGCCCATCTCCTAGCTCCGTCGTAGCCCCGCACCTCGTCACCGCGTAGAGCCGCCGCCGCCACATCGCGCCGTGTGGACGGCCGGCGGCCGGGCCGTCGGGTGCCGCTCCGCCTACCCGGTGGGTGCGCGGGACCTCCCGGTGCTTCGCCACCGCGCGTTGACCGGCTTTCGGGCCACCGCCGGGCCGGCGGGCGAACGCCGCCGCCTCCGCCGTGTCCTTCTCCGCGCAGGACCCCGTGTGAGGATGAGAAGAAGGTGAGGGTCCCCGGTAAAAAGTAGCCGGACACGGTGCTTTGCGATACGGGGCCCAGCTAATTTGGCGGATCTGCAGGGGCCTTTCTGAAAATGCCTTGTCCCATTCGGGATTTATAAAAGGATTTCCCGTAATTCTTTTTAATCTTCAAAAATTCATAGAGGGAGCTATGCATGTCCAAATTGAGTGATTCAAGTTCCTAGATTTATCTTAGGAGATGCCCTATGAATAGAAAATATGAAATGCCCTGTTTGTGATACTTTTGTATTGAGTTTAGAATTAATGATTGAAATGCCTTTAATCTTTGGAAATGCACAGTAAATCATAGGATGCTTCAAAAAATGTGATTCTTGCTTTGTTAGCCTTGTATTGCCATCCTCTGCCCATGATAAATATATCATGCATGCCTTCTGTGGAAGAAGTTAGAGTTGTAGTTCAAGTGTCAATTGTTGCCTATGCCGAAGATAATTCATAAATCAATTGTATAGGTTGAATCTGAGGTTGGTACTTTTTGTAGGCTTATTATAGGTCATAATGTAGCTCTGTGTATGGTTGGTTGTATTGTTTGATCAAGTTGGTAGTACAAAGTATTTATAGGTCCTTGGTTTGGTGCTGCCATGTCATTTTTGTGTAGGCCAGTAGAATCATCCAATTGGGGTCAAACTTGGACGATGCACTGGCATTGCCATGTGTTATCCACTGTAATTTTTGTAGGATTTTAGGATGTATGTGGCTATGGGTTGCTGTTCAACCCATAGTTGGTTAAAATGGGGTTATTTGCATGATGTCATGCTTAACCCAATTATAAATTGGCTTTCTAGGAAACTTGTCTTTATATGGTTGGTTTGAAATTAGTATACGGATCTACTGTTGAAATTTGGGGGTCATTAGATGATTAGTTTAGGAGCTTTGGCTCTAGCAACTTGGTTAAAAGTGCTGTTTGGTTGCTGTTGGTTTAGAACCAGTTCTGGTGTTGTCTGTTTTAGGACCAGTTAAGTTAGGAATCATGTCTTGATGTCTTGAGATGATTGATGGCAAATTTGATAAGCTTTCCAGATTGTCTTCAATCATTTCCACTGGAGTTATAGAACTCCAGTTATGATTTAATTACTGGACTGCTAGGTGTAGGTCTATATTTGTTAGTGAAGCTCGATTGTGTGAGGTTGTGTATAGGACTTGATGATGATGACTCGTAGTGATTAGGATATGTATGATTGATTGTTATTGAGTGTGTCTTGATGATTGAGTTATGATGATTGTGACTAAGTATAGGTCTTTAGCTTTACTGGCTCGTTTGCTAGTGATAAGTGTAGCAGACTAAATAGGTTATTCGCCTATGAACATTTATCATCCTTGATCATATGATCATTCATGATCATGCATGTACCGACGAACACGCACTCATGCATATGCACATGCATCATTCCAGGGTTACGTGTAGAACAATAGTCATGAAGTCAAGGATCCAGAAGGACAAGTCGCGGACGGAGATCCGCACGCGAAGTGATCAAGAACCAGGAACCCGACGGGGAGTAGTCGTGTACCTGGAGCTTCAACATGACCTTCTAAATAAGGCAAGCCCCGGAGCATTTCTCCTATGTTTGCAAATATCACTTGCGTCCTTTTATATGTTTAATGCATTAAGTTATAGGAGTTGTCTGGAACCCTTGCTGCATGTTATCTATTCCTTGTCCACTTAAAATACCCTTACCTTGTTAGGTGCAAGGCCGATATTAATGCTTAGCCTTGCTTAATTAAGATCGCTAGAAGTGGGTGATTTCCAGTCACCTACACCTTAGGGTGATAAAGATAATTTGGCAAGATGATCATGATGGATATAACCATGTATGTTGGATAAACTGAGACCGGGCGGGATGTGGCTTGTAGTTCCCGTCTGTGTCGATTAAGGACCGATCGTTGTCGGCCCTCAAGTCATGTTGAACGCAGCCCCACATTTAGTTGGTATCATGGAACCGTGAAGCCTAGTAGCTCTGTTTGGGCCGGTGACCGAAATGTAGGCAAGAACACCGAATGGCGGAGGGGTGGTCAGAGGCCCGAGTGACCAAGGGCAAGAATGTTCTGAGCTACCTGGCATCGTTCCGTGGGCAGACATGTCTTGATGCATCCTGGCACTGGATAACCTCTGGGTGTAGACTTGTCCATAGCGGTCCCGCGACTTTACTCGAACAGTACCAACGGTGACCTAATCGACCCCGACGGGGGCCGTGTGGTTTGTGTGGGGCATATATCGCCAGCTGGTTAGTAATCGATTCGAATCGCCATCACTCCTGGACAGTGAGTACTTGACTTGAGCTTCGGCCTCGTAGTAATGCTACTATGGAACAAAAAGATCTTGGTTATGAGGATGATGTTGGATAATGCCAAATGGACTTGGTTACTATTGATTGCTTATAATAACTCAAGTGATTGCTATTAGCATAGGTGCTCACCTAGCATAAACAGGTTATAATGATAAGCTATGTAAGAATAAAATGAAAAGCTCATACCTATACATAGCTATAATATGATAACTTGTGCTTTTCGTAAATGAGTCAGCTAGTCCACTATAAGGCCATGCATTCCACCCCAAAGCGTCCTTATTTTCTGGTTTAAGACGAGTAAGTCTAGCTGAGTACCCACGTACTCAGGGTGCAATTCCCAATGTTGTTTGTTGTAGGTTGGAGGCTACCACGGTGGTGACACGGTGGACTTATATCCCGTTACGGAAGTATTAGACTTCGGGCAAGTTAACTCTTATATCTCATCTACATGCTTTTGAAGGAGTCGACCCTGAAATGGGCACAAGTATTTAAAAATATAGGTGTGAGTGTATTTGCAAAGATTATTCTCTTCCGCTGTTTATTTGAAAACCCTAAGTTGTAAAATATTATATTTGTAACCATCGGTGTATTTATAAAGTTTGTAAAAGTAACTTAAGTGAATGGGAACCGCTGAACTTACGATTCGGGTGTTATGTTGTAAAAGTTCGAGATCCTTAAGATTTCGCGGACTACCGGGCTAATGTGATTGCGGTTTCTACTTAAGCTGCCACGGTGGCTCGATTAGTGAACAGTAATTATGTTAGTTGGTCGGTTCTGTTACAAGTACCGCTCCTAGCTGGCTTGGAGGTTGTTGGAGGCATTGGCAAGAGAAGGTGATTGTTCTTGGCCACCTCTGGTTCATTTATGAGAGGTTTGTGCTCACCTCGCGGGGATCGAGAAGGGTAACTTAGTGGATTGCGCATGTCGTTGAGTACCTCACTTGAGAGTGGTGTCCTGTGGTACCTTGCGGGGCTAGTGACTTGAGGGTCACACCGAGGAACAACACAACCGGTGACGTAGCTTGGCGGTGCCCAAGTGAACATCGGGTGAACAAAAACAATTGTGTTCATATTGTCTCCCAGTGATTGGTCGTCATCGATTGTGTGTTGCCAATTGTGATTGATTGTTCATCTTCTTGGTGATTGGCAACCTTGACTCGACGCGTCGGTATAACAAGCTCCTTCCTCTCTCGCACTTACAATTCTAGAATTGCCTTGTGATTCGCCAAGAGCCTTAACTGTGTAGCGCTATCTTGGTTTTACTTTTTGCAAATTAGAATTGCTTGTGGTTTGCCGAGAGCCTTAACTGTGTAATGCAATCTCGGCCTTTTGGTTGTTTGTGAGAACACTTGTTCACCCCACTAGAATTGTTGGTTAGAAGGCTTGCAACACCTTGTTGGCTAAGCATAACTCGCATTTCGCCATTTGTCTTTCTAACGGAGTTTGCTTAGTGACTTTGTAGAAATTTTTATAGGCTATTCACCCCCATCTAGCCATCTAGAACCTTACAGCAGGGCCGCCGCTATACGCCATGGTTGCCACCGCCGGAGATTTCTGTCCTAGGCCTGCAGCTCCCATGGAGACGAGGAAGGAGGAGACAGGGTGCCCGCCGCCGCCGCCTGCCTTTGTCCACGGCCACCGTGCTCCGTGAGCAATACACACGGGCAGCTGAGACAGGGTGCCCACTGCCAGCCTCTATGCTCCAAGGGCGCAAGAGAGGTCTTCGCCAAGGTCGCTGCCTCGCTGGTCATGGCGCGAGGGAGATCCACGCCGGCCCAACATCCGTCGGCGGCTGGGTTGGGCAAGTTGTAGGCGGTGCGTTGGGGAGATGCGGGCGGCAGCATCCTGTTGCAAGGTAGCGATGCGGGGGAGAGGATGACCGAAGGGAGAGAAAAGAAAAGGAAAAAAATAAAAAACTGACAAATGGGCCCTACATATTGGGGGAGAATACTGGGAAACTGCTGCAACATCTCTCCCCAATAGCTCAAACAAAGTATTGGGCTACCCCAATACAATATTTTTTTTGAGAATTACACAGTACAACGTAGACGCTCACAACACGCACGCACACTCACCCCTATAAACATACATACACAAACCCTACCCCTTTGAGCACCTTCGAAGGACTGAGCACCCGGCAGATCTGGAGATTCTCGAAGTCACCATTGGCGCCTCGTCGTCGACGGGAACGTCGCTTACCACTTAATGCATAACGCCGGTAAATTCTTGGAAAAATCCCAGGAAAAGGTGCGAGCACCAAGATTTGAACCCTGGTGGGTATCGTCCCACTGGACCGTCCTACCATTGAACTACAAGTCAATTCGCACCCCAATACAATCTTATTGGGGGTCTTTTATTGGAGCTCTAAGTATACATTTTTTTTTTCCAAACTCCTCCTTTATGTTTAAGATGGAGATGGATGTGCCCTCGTTAGCCACGCAAAGCTTGCAGAGGCCGGAATATATGAAATTCCTTTATCAAAAAAAAAGCCAAGCAAAGTAGATACATTGACTTGGAGCTGTTGTTTCCGGAGGGGCACGTGCCATGTTTAGGCAAAAAAATTAAAAGTTTCGTTTCTATTTGGCAATCATTGTTCAATCATAGGCTAACTAGGTTCAAAAATTTCCGTTTCACAAATTATAGATAAACTGTATAATTAATTATTTTTTATCTACATATAATGCTCCATACACGCGTTTAAAGATTTGATGTGATGAAGAATCTTGAAAAGTTTTCAAGGGAACTAAACAAGGCCAAATAAAAATCTCCCAGCACAAAATCACAAAAAGCGCTATGCAAACTCTCCACGGTAATTGGGCTATTGGTGGGTTGTTGCGACTTGCGAGTTCGTTCAGTAATTGGGGCGCAGCTTTCAAAAAAAAATGTAATTGGGCCGCGACTGACCTGACTGAATCAGGTGAAATTGTAAGATGGCAAAGCCAGGGCGTGCCTGAAACGGTAGGCTCTTGACTGATGAGTGATGAGATACAGAGATAGAACTGCTACTTCACTGAAGCTTGCCATTTGTATGTACTCATTCTAGGGACACCGAAATACTTAGCTTGCCCAGGTCAATCAGAAGAAAATTCTTTCTTCGCCATGTGTTCAGAGTTCAGACGTAAGCCAAATCACAAGTTTCACATCCCTGCGCTTTAAAGGGCTTGCACTTAAGCTGATGTTTTGTTTCGCAGTACATCACGTACAAGCATATTAAGGACAGATTCGGCGACCGCCTATGGCTGGATGTTATATGCAAATGCGATCTTTTGGGGAAAAACAGAGAGCCCATAAGCTTTCACGATGCTGATGATGATGTAGCACAATACACAGAAGATTGGAGCCAGAAGGCGCCCTCCGAGTATCTGTGCAGAGCGAAATCGGCGTCAGAGAGGTGTGTTTACTTGCCAGCCTCATACTGAGTAATCTAAGTTGTGTTTACTTGTTGTTTATTGTAGCAACTGCCAGGCCCTTTTCAATTTAGACTAATATATTGCTTCTGTGTCTTTACAGCTAAAGGAAAGAGTGCATGAGCTACTGAATTCTCAGATGGCTCGGATCAATGCTAGCAAGGAGGAGCATGAAACACAGTAAATAGGGACTAGTGTTGTGGTGTTGTTTAATTACTAAGTTTGACACAATGATGAGCACTCGAACATCCTTGCTGAATGTTTGTGTAAACATTCCACTAATGTCGCATAAGGGTCATGACTCCTCAGGAATGAATCTTCTCTGTGTTCATCGAAGAGAGGCCGAGAGGGACTCGCCTCAAGTCCCTCAAGAGGATTTAATTACTTCTCTCTGCTAGACAAGTTCAGCTACATCAACAGCTACTTCATGAGCATGTATCTCCACATCGTCTTCGACAACTCTACCAACGGTCGCATGACCTATAAACTGGAGACTACCGTATAAGGAGCGCCCTACCGCAACAACATCAACAAACTAGCTTCAATTTCGTCGCGCGGACGTGCCGAGTGGAAATGGGGGAGTGTTGTAACAAGGACAACGACGGCCCAACGAATTAGAGAAGAAATTGGGCCAACTCAGACCCAGAGAAGGAGGAGGAGCCGCAACAGGCCGCGTCTAGCGGGCCGAAGGGCCGCACACACGCGCACGAGGAGCGGCCGGTGCCGCCATCTACAAAGATCGCTACGTCATCTAGAGAAATTACGAAAATATGAATAAATAAAATAGGAAGCGGAGGGATCTCCGGTTGCTTAGGGGCTAACTCTCGCAAAGACTATAAATGAAAACCACCCACGTATTCGTGGCAACTAAGAAAGGATTGGGTTAATCTCAAACCCTAGCTCTCGGCTCCCGGTTCCCTAGCCGCCGCACCCGGCGCTCGCGCCGCGTGCCGCCGCCCTGCCCGAGCCGTCGCTACCGCCGAGCCCGCGCCGCCCAAGGCCACCGCCACTGCCATGCCGCCAACCTCCACCGCCTCCTCTGTCTCATGCGCTCCCGGATCGCCCTCCACGTGTCACCGGTACGCCAGACACTATTAGTGGGAGAAATAAATTAAGGTTGCTATGTATTTTATGAACTCGATAAAGTTATTGATTTAGCATGTTAATTAAAGGCCACCGTTTTGGCTTCGTCAGTGAAAACAAAGACGTACCTCATGGAGCACATCGTCATAATGCAGCCGGTGTACCGTGGTACGCCCCGCCCCGCAGCTAATATTCTCCACCACGCAGGCCTCACTTGGTATAAATACGTCTGCGGTCTGCCTCCTGCGCAGTTTACTCTGGATCTGAAAGGAATTAAGGAGCCTGGAAAAGTACTGCTCCTTCGATCGAGGACATATCGGATTCTGAAAGTAAATATATTCAGTTTGTTGCTTTTGCATTTCTACTAGTTGTAAAATGGATGCATTTCGATTTTCTTACAGACTACAGCGGCCAGAAGCTACAGTTAGGCCTTTTTTTTATGACAAGAGTTTTTTTTTTCACGGGAAATATATTATGTGACCACGCCGGTGTCTCCGTGCAGAAATGGATGCTCCCATGATCGGGCTCTGCGTCGTCTCGGTCGCTATCGCCGTCGCGGCGACTGCCCAGGCTCAGCCGGCGGGCATGTACTTATTATTGCCGCTTGCGCTATGCGTCGTGTTTAACTTGGGAATTCTGCTCGTGACTCGCGGCGTCATCCGCATAGCGCACGCCTGTGGACGCGCCACCGGCCATGAAGGCGGCGAGGCAAAAACGACGGCCGGTCTGATAGCTGGTTGAACCAGCAACTGCCGAGTCAGCACCACGCTCTCTGGGACTGGTTTGGTTTTGACCACCTCAACTCGTGTCTCGTGGCAGAATATTACTGTATTGAATAAAACACTACTTTCGTACACTTTCTTAATTATTCAGCCACTTAATTTCCCAATTGTCTTTTGTGTGGTTTGATGAGTTTGGCCTCTGTTTTGTTTCACGTCACACTGCAAGCAGTTGCTGTAAGAGCAATTCCAAGAGTTTGCTAAAACTTATTTGGCAAATCTATAGTTTTGCTAAGTCTTAAAACCAAATGCCAAGTGAAAAAAGAGGTGTTTTTCAACAGTTTGCTATTTGGGTTTGGCAAAAGAACTTGGCATTCTAGAAATTTTGGTAAAATCACAAAATTGAGCCTCCAACAAGTTGGCAAAACTAGTTGGCAAATTGAGATACATGTGATGCCAAGCGATGGAGGACTTGACATATTTGGAAAGTGTTGGGAGAATTTTGCCAAGCTTGCCAAATTGCTAAGTGCTTTTGTCAAGTTGTTGGAGAAGGTTTTTTGTGATTTTGGCAAAAATCCTAAGATGCCAAGTGATTTTGCCAAACTATTGGGTTGCTCTAATGAAGTCATAAATAAAGAAGAAAAACAAAGATTGTCCCATGCATGCATGTCCAGCGTTGCGGCGCACACGACACACGCTTCTCGTTGTGTAGGACTCCATTGGTGCGTTTGGTAGAGGGCGCAGAGGGTTGCCCGAGTCCAGGAGCCGCAGCGGCCTGTGTTTGATGTCGCTGGTACTGTTGTTGGGCCTGGCCTGCATGAACTTTAAAGTGCCTAAAACCTGGCTCCCAGGAAACGCTCGAATGGCCGTTTTTTCAGGGCCTGGTTCAGTGTGGCGCGTGTGGGCTCGCGTTGGGTGATGGACTCACCTCCCGTCCTCCTCTTTCCTCTGTCATCGACCGGACGGGACACCGCTTCTTTCTTCCTTCCAGTCATGGATGCCACCAACGCCCAACACTTCCTCCAGCCAGCGGCGCCCTGTCCCCATGGCCGCGAGCTCCTTCCTCTCGCTACGGTCCCTGGGCAGGGAGTGTCGAGGCACTGCTCCCACGCCGCTGTCGCTCTGCTGCTCCCACGCTCCCACGGATGAGCGACGCCGCCCCGCCACGGGCCGCGGTAGAGCGGGGTTGCGCCGCCATTGCCGCCACCACCGCAGCGGGGAAGCGACGTGACGCCGACACCGTGCGCATCCACGCCGCTTGGGGCCGCGCCGCCCGTGGCTCTAGGAGGGGCACGCCGCGCCGCCACCAGTCGGCGATGGTCGACCGGCTTGGGAAGAGACGACGCCGTGAACACTCGCCACCCGGTCGAGGAAGCAGCTCTGTCGCGAGCTTGGGCAGGGCGAGGCCACCGCACGCGCCAACGGCCACAGCGCTCGCGCGCCCCGCGGCCAACACCCGCGCGCTCGTGTTGCCGGGCGGGGGAGGGGCGAATCCCCGCGCCGGCCGAGGGAGGGGCGTGTCCCCACTGCCGGACGTGGAGGCCACGCCGTCGGTGCTCCAGGAAGCGCCATCGCACGCTGTATGGGAGAGGGCGCGCTGCAGCTGGGGTGGCGGCTTAGGCTGCTGCGCCGGTGAAGTTGCTGAGGCCAGAGTGCTCGATGAAATGCCCTATAGAAGAGATGGGAGAGGATGAAGTGGTAACGTTACCCGATTCTCGGTGCAAGGTATATGTACCACCAAACAAACACAATCTCTTTTTGGCTCGGCTCATTTTGGTCCAGAAGCAAACACGAGATGTTGTACCATGGGAGCCGTGCTCGGGCTGGCCACAGCCTGGTCACCGGGCCTGGCTACATCTGTGCAGCGTTCCAAACACCCCCCATGTGTCCTGGAAAATATCCGAATACAGTTACGAAATTGTGCGGTCAAATTAATTTAAGTTTAATAAAATTTAACATAAATAGTATCGGTGTTTTTAGCTTTAAATAATTTAATTAAGAAAATATATTCTATAACTCTAAATTAATAGTACTTATTTGGTATCATGAGTATTTGCACTTTTTGTATATAGTTTTAGACAAAATTTAAATTATTTGACTCCTTAGAAAACGATAATTGATTTCTTTTATGGGTATTTTGGATCCTGCAACACGGTTATGCATCAACACCTTTTGTGTTAGTATTTTTATCTTTAAATAAATTTATTACGGAAATATATTCTATAACACTAATCTAATAGTACTCATTTTGTCTCATGAGTATTATTATGCTTTTCGTATAATTTTAATAAAATTTTAAATTGTTTGACTCCTTAAAATGTGATAATTGTGGGTTAAATATGCCCGCAACACAATGTTTTTTAAAAGCATAAGATTTGCTAGAAATTAGTCCTTATAATGGCAAGTTATCCGCTAATCTCCTCACACGGCAAAAATATCAATGGAAAAAGTCCATATTACTCCCTCCAAGTTTGGCATATGTCCATATAGGCCTCTAAACTAACATTTGGTTTAATTTACTCCCTCCAACTATTGAAGTTGGACCAACTAACACCTTAAAGAGATTTTTCTTTTTTGTTTCTCTATGAAAAATTATATTTTAGTTTCAAAATTTGTGAGGTGATTGAGGACATTGTATTTTGTGTTACCAAAATGCACTGTGAATTATTTATCAATATATTTTTATACGATATTGCATCTCTAGTGTTAATTATTATTAAATTTTGTAAGCTATCATAACAGAAAAAAGTTAAGATATATTTTCTAACATAACTTATGAATGTTCTCTATCATCTCACGATAATTGATGTTAAGACTCAACTAATATGTGGAAAAAATCACGTTAAGGGGTAAACTAGACCAACTAAAATAGTTTGAGTGAGTAAATTGAACCAAATGTGAGTTTAGGGGGTAATCGGAACTTATGCCAAACTTGAGGGAAGTAATTTGGACTTTTCCCAATATCAATTGCACATAGTAGCAAAACCAACCAACTTGCACGGTATCTTGTCGTCGAGCCTATGCGCGCTACGCATGTCTGTCAACTTCACAACGTGTGCACATAGTAGCAACAGCGCTAACAGATCCGTTAATTCCCCCAACTGCTATTCGGCGCGCGCGCGCCACTTCATTTAGCGGTGCACACTTTCCCTTTTCAGCGATCATACCAAATCCATCCGTCGCGTTTCCGTTGGGCTCGCTTGGGCCTTGTTCAAAAAGCGTCACACCGCAACGGCCATTTAAAAAAATTCAAAAACCGTACAGCCCGTGTCTTTCCTTCCCCTTTCCTCGTTTCTTCTTCGAGCCGGCATCTTCTTCCTCCCTGTTCCGTCTCGTCGCCATCGCCATCGGAGACCTGCACAGGAACCTCCCCAAATCCGTCTCCGTGCTCCGCCTCGCCGGCCTCGTGTCCTCGTCCAGCAACCCCAACTACCCCTCCCCCGTCTCCGCCTCACGGGCTGTGGGGCCACCCTTGCCGTGCAGCTCGGTGAATCCTCGACCGCGGCGGGGACGAGCTCCGCCTCCTCTACCTCCTCTGTCGTCTCGCGCTCTCTGACGAGGCCCGCGGTGGAGCGTTCCTCCCCATCCTCGGCACACCATCAAGCGCCGCTGCGGCGAGCACGTCCTCCAAGCCACGTGCGGCGCGGATCTCGTCGGACCAACGTGGTGCGCGCGCACTCGGCTTCGGCGTCCCGGGCACTGAGCTCCGCCTCCAGCTTGCGCGCCTCGAGCACGAGGGTACGCCGGCGCCGCCGCTCCTGGCTGTGGCGGCCGGGTTGGAGTTGACGAAGAAGGCCACGTTCGCAGATCTGGTTCTGGGCGGTGGCGCGCGGCGAGCGTCGCGGTGCGGGGCAAGGCGAGGGCAGTGCGAAGGCGGACGGCGGTGCGGTGGAGCGCGGGAGGCCGGCGAGGACGGCGAGATGCTAGGCGGGGGTCTGGGGACCGCCTCCAGTTACGTTCCCTTCGCTTGTTTTTGTGCGTGTATTCTGTTTAGCTGATTTCTCACACCTCATTCGCCGTCGATCTAGGTTTGTTAATTTGCCAGGGCAGCGGCCGCACGAGGAGTCGGAGGCGTCACCAAGGCTGCAGAGAAGGCCACCGATATCCAGCGAGTAAGTCATGGATTCCTGCATCATGATTCCATTCTGCTCAATTAAGATGGGATGGATAGTTGATCATCTGGCCTTGTTTTAAATTCATGTTCCTTGCTAGTTAATTCCATCCTGCTAATCATTTGGGAACGTTAACCGTGTCAAATATGTAAGTCCCTTGGTGTCTCGCATTTGAATTGTACAGGATATTGAATGAAGTTCCAGAATATGGTTAAAACGTAACCTGGAAGTTGTTCTGGACTGCATCAGAATTCATATTCCTCCCACATGTCATCAGTTTCCCCTTGTGGATTTTTCTGGAACTTTTTTCACTTCATTCACTTTCTCAGTACAGAGTCTTATCCCCTTACATATTTGTATCTAAGTCCCTCACCTAACTCTATATTACACACACATACCAACACTCCCCCTCAAGATGGGCAATGTATATCTATCATGCCCATCTTGTTACATGAAGATACACACTCTTTAACACTCAACCCTTTTGTTAAGGAATCAGCTATTTGTTTTCCGGAAGTTACAAATCCTAGACTTAAAATTCCTTCATCAATCTTCTCTCTGATAAAGAAGCGATCAATCTCCACATGCTTGGTTCGATCATGTTGAACTGGGTTGTTAGCAATGTTTATAGCTGATTTGTTATCACACCAAAGCTTCATAGAATTGTTCTCCAAGATCTTTAATTCTAACATAAGATTCCTCAACCATAATAGCTCACATAGACTCGTGACATAGCTCTATACTCCGCCTCTGCAGTAGAACGCGATACCACAGTTGTTTCTTACTTCTCCACTTACCAAATTGCCACCAACAAATGCACAATAGCCTGAGGTAGATCTTCTGTCATCAAGACAACTCCCCCAATCTGCATCGCAGTATCCTTCCACATTCAGATGCCCATTTCTTTTAAATAACAACCCTTTGCCTGGATTCCCTTTTAAATATCTCAAGATTCTATATACTGCATCCATGTGATCACTCCTTGGGTCATGCATATACCTACTTACCACACTCACAAAAGATATGTTATATCGTGTCTTGTATGGCAAAGATAAATAAGACGTCCCACAAGTCTTTGATATCTTTCCTTGTTTACAGGATGTCCCGATTCTCGCACACAATTTATGATTCTCGCTCTATTGGCGTAGTGGCTGGACGACATCCGAGCATACTGTCTCATCTAGTAGGTCCAAAACATACTTCCTTTGTGAAAGCATGATCCCCTTAGATGAGTTCACAACTTCAATCCCTAGGAAATATCGAAGTTGTCCCAAATCTTTGATCTCAAATTCCCTTCTCAAATTCTCCTTCGCTACCAATTTCTAAAGTATCATCTCCCGTGATAATAATGTCATCAACATAGACAACCAAGATAGTTATGTGCCCCTTGGAGTGTAGATAGAATAAAGTATGATCTCCATTACATTGCTTATATCCTATAGCAAGCATTGCACGTTTAAATCTATCAAACCACGCTCTTGGCGATTGCTTTAGCCCATACAAAGATTTCTTCAATCTTAATACTTTTCCTTCGGTTTCAAAGCGTGGAAAATCCAGGTGGGATCTTCATATAAACCTCTTCTTTAAGATCACCATGAAGGAATGCATTTTTAACATCTAGTTGATACAATGGCCACTCAAGGTTAGCTGCACATGAGATCAGAGTTCTCACTGTACTCATCTTTGCAACTGGTGCAAATGTTTCATCATAGTCAATTCCATATGTCTGACTATACCCTTTTGCTACCAACCTTGCCTTGTACCTCTCAACCTTTCCCTCCGGGTTCTCGTTTCCAAGATATACCCATTTGCAATCAACCACTTTCTTCCCATGAGGTGTAGGTACAAGCTCCCATGTGTCATTCTTCTCAAGTGCTGCCAACTCTTCAAGCATTGCCTCTTTCCATCTTATATTTTGTTTTGCTTCCCTCCGAGTTCTTTGGTATTTGAACCGATTGCGAGTTGTTAGAAATGCATGATACTCAACGTAAGGACTCATATGACACAAAATTGCTAACCTCACTTTCATGTTCGTCTTCACTATCACTCTCAAAGCCATATCTTACGGAGGCTTACTCGCATTACTTCTTGCCTCTCTTCGCAAGGCAATAGGTAGGTCAATAGGATGATCTACCATCTCTCCCCCTGACTCCGATAATTGTTCATCCTCATTACCTCCTGATTGAACTTGATTATCTTGACCACTCACAACTTCATCAACCACTGTCATGGGCTGAATAGAAGTTTCTCTCCTTCTTCTTGTATATACCCGCAGATTTCTCTCTGAAGGAACCTCTTGCTCTCTCCTTTCTTGTTCGCATATCATTCACCATCATTGGGCTTGTAACTAAACCATCCACAACCCCCTTTTTGTTTACTTGAGACTCACCTTCATACTCAACTTCCTCATTTTCTTCCATTGTGACTTGAGAATCCAGTTCTCCAAATAGAGAGCTCAAATCTGTCTTTTCACCATAAAAGGGAATTGACTCTCTGAAGGTCACATCCATACTCACAAACATACGACGTTCAGATGGGCTCCAACATCTATATCCTTTTTGTCCAGGTGAGTACCCCACAAAAATACATTTAATAGCCTGAGAGTCTAGTTTTCCAACCCCCGGTCTATGGTCTCTAACAAAACATGTGCACCCAAATATTTTAGGTGGGACTAAGAACTCACTTTTGCCATATAATATCTCGCAAGGAGATTTCATACCAAGTATCCTTGAAGGCATACGATTTATCAGATGAACAGCAGTTACGACTGCCTCATTCCAAAGAAACTTGGGCACATTCATAGTATACATAAGTGAGCGGGTTACCTCAAGAAGATGTCTATTCTTTCTCTCAAAGAACTCCATTCTCAGGTGGGGTATCGGGGCATGAAGTCTCGATGTAGAATTCCTTTGCTCGAAAGAAAACTTTGAAATTCTTTATTTGTATATTCCGTTCCATTATCACTCCGGATAATCTGAACAGAAATCTCAAACTGATTCTTCACATAAGCATAGAAGACCTTAAAGCATTCAAGTACCTCACTTTTATGCTTCATCAAATATAACCATGTCATACGTGAAAAACAATCAATAAAGGTAACAAAATATTTTGCACCATTTATAGCGGTGACAGGGGAAGTCCACACATCTGAATGAATTAATACAAAAGGTGATAAACTTCTCAAACCCCTGCTCACATATGAGCTTCTAGTGTGCTTACCATACTCACAAGCATCACACATTAGATTACTTTTGTTCACCTTAGACATCTCATGAGGAAACATTTTTCTCATGATATCAAAAGATATATGCCCCAAACGACAATGCAACAACATCACCTTTGCTTCATCTTCACTAGCCGAAAGGGCAAAATAAATTTCTTCTCTTGTCTTGTCTCTATCAAGATACCGAGCCCATCATGATATGTTCCAATACCAAGATTTCTTCCCGTCTCCCTTTCCCCGAATTAAACAATTTTCACGATCAAGAAGCACCCGACAATCCATTTGATCAATTAAAGAGCTTATTGAAATGAGATTCACAGGAAATGATGGAACATGTAATACTGATGACAAAGTAATAGATGGTGTGCATTGAATTGTCCCAACACCTCTAATAGGACAAGAAGTTCCATCCGCAGTTTTAATTGTTCCCTTATAAGATTGTGAGTATGGTATGTATGATATAAATTCATTTTTTCTTGCCAGTGACATGTCTTGATGCTCCAGAATCTAGTATCCAATTAGACATATGAGTTTGATTAGATATACCTGAATCTGAATGAGCCACATTAGCCACATCATCACTTGAGGGCGTTGCTTCCTGAGTGCTCAATTGAGAGCTCTTTCCAGCCTTCCATTTTCTGAATTCATCTAGTTCATCTTGTGGAATTGAAACTGATTTTATTGCACTCTCATCTAGCATTGTATGATTAGCTCTGAAATTAGTTCTGAAATCAGTCCTGCCACCACGACTAGCACCTCCACGGCTTGTACCACATCTTGGCATACCTCTGCCACGACCCCTACCACGATTTGATTTTGGTGGCTGAGGACAATCACGACTCAAATGTCCCTCTTTACCACAATTATAACAAAGTCTGGTCTCTTGGGACCCTGCCACCACATAAGCTTGACTTGGTGAATTTGAGGTGTTACCCTTTATCACTTTGAGTCTTGTCTCCTCCTGTGCCATAGCAGCAATGGCTTCTTCAAGACCAGGGAGCTGAGATAGATGAAATAGGGAAGCACGTCTTCCTTCAAATACCGGATTTAAGCCTCTCGAAATTGTAGGACTCTCTTCTTCTCCACCCATTTCTTCACCCAGGTGACACAATCGGGTGAGGTAATTCAATAGGATCATAGTGATCCAAATCAGCCCACAAACGCTTCAATTCTGCCACATACTCCATCAAAGACTGCTCCCCCTTTCAAATAATGGATTTTATCATCTATATCAGCCAACATCATCACATTCCCAACACCTCGCATACATACTTTCAAGAGTTTTCCATATCTCCTTGCCGAATTAATTGTGTCAACCGAACTGGCAATTGTAGGGGTCATAGAATTGAGTAACCAAGTGACCACTAAAGCATTAGTGGCATTCCAATTTTTCCACTCACTGCTCGACTTATCTTGGGGTTCTTTCACCTCCCCATTAATAAAGCCCTCAAGTCTCTTTGATTGCAAACTTGCAGCAATGCTCTTCTAGACCATGCCAAGTAATTCCTCACAC
This sequence comes from Themeda triandra, assembly GCA_018135685.1. NCBI lineage: Eukaryota > Viridiplantae > Streptophyta > Magnoliopsida > Poales > Poaceae > Themeda > Themeda triandra. The sequence continues at coordinate 52,323 of JAENPR010001759.1, read as the reverse complement.
CTTCCAATTTTATCTCAATAGGCGTCAACTCCAATTTCTGCAACTTATCAACTTCTTTACTCGAGGATGAAGCATCATCCTTCTTCGCAACGAGCAGCTCCACCAATTTGCCAAGAACCTGCTCAATCCCCTGATTACCCTGATTATCTCCCATTTTTCACAAATCTCCGCTAGCACCACAGGAAGCAGCAACAGCACCTCAATTAGAAGCAGCAGCAGCACCTCGACTCCACACAGCAGCACTACGCAAGAAGCAGCAGCAGCAATTTTCCCTTTTTCAAAGTACGCAGCAAATCATCCCACTTTCTTCCTCCAAATCAATGCCAAACACCAGCAGTAGCAATCCCCAGCACTAACAGGCAGTAGCAATACCACGCAGGAGTCAGTAGCACTGCCCTTGTCTTCTTCTCAACTACACGAGCACCACCACTACTGCTGCTCGCACTGCCTTCTCCTGGCCCGCACGCACACAAGCACCTGCCTCGCGCTGCCTTCTCCTTGGGGCCGCAGCCCTGTCCGCCGGCCTCTTCCTCTTCTGGATCCCAGGACGCACCAACGCGGCCGCCGCCTTCAGCTTCAGGATGGAACTCGCCTCAGCCAGGTTCTTCTTCTCAGCCGCCTCCTCCTGGCCGCCGCGCAGCCCCTGCGGACGCGCCGCGCCGCCACAGCAGCTCCTCCGCGCCGCCTTCTGCTTCACCAGCTGCGCGCGCTAGGGCCGCGCCCCCCGGCCCGCAAGGCCCGCAAGCCGCGACGCGACGTGCTCCTCTCCGCGCCCGCGACCGACGCGCTCCTCCGCGCCCGCGACCCGCGCGTTGCTCCGCGCCCGCAAGCCCGCGACGCGACGTGCTCCTCCGCGCCCGCGACCGACGCCGCCGCTCACCGGCCGCCGGCCGCCGCCGGCCTCATCGCCAGACCTAGCTCCGGTACCATGTGGATTTTTCTGGAACTTTTTTCACTTCATTCACTTTCTCAGTACAGAGTCTTATCCCCTTACATATTTGTATCTAAGTCCCTCACCTAACTCTATATTACACACACATACCAACACCCCTAGATTGTTCTTTTTTATGTAGTGGAGTGCTGATTAACAAAGTGCTATGCACATTTCTGTTTCTGCTTGTTTAGAGAGCTTTACAATGAAGAAACAGAGAGCTGAAATGCATGATTTCATTGTTGTGCATTGGAATCTACAGTGGACTAATCTTCCAATCATAACATTACACTTATATGCTCTTTGGTGCTTCAAATGTTTTAGTCAATTGTACTTGTGTATTGCAAGCTCAATAACATGTTTTTATTATATTTGGTAATTAATTGTTTAACTTATGCTGCCATTTATTTTAGTATATTGTTGGACCAGCTGGACCGTTATGATAAGTGCAAGTGTGTTTTCTCTGCAGGGATTAAATGCTATTTACAATGTCATAAGGGATCGGCTTAATAAGAGAATAGAAAACTGGGAGAAATTCTGCTTATAACATTGCTTCGATGTACCTGAAGGTTTTTGTGGCAGCTGAAGATGTACGTACCTTAGCCTAATGTTAAAAATTTGACTCCAGCATGCTTAAGCTACATTCATACCTGAAGGCCAACGTATATTTGGCTTATTATGCATATAGGCTATACAAAGTGTGAGAGCAGATCTACTGATTCGTGTGGTTGTGAAATAAGATCATATTCCATCACCCTAGTCTGCTATATTGTGTTGAAAAGATTTTGAGAAAACATTCTTCACTCTCACTATGGTATATTTATAGTTTTTTATTATTTTCTTTATCCATGCATAGCCCATGTCTTATACAAATTCCTTGTCAGGTTTGTTTCAGGAGTAGTGATATTTTTGTTAGGACCGTCTATGGATAGCAAGGGTATAGCTTTTTTCTGGTGCTTATAAGATATATGGACTTATGTTCTATGTATTGTAGTGCCTTCCATATAAAGGAGCGATAGAAACATTGTTTCACTAATTTTGGTGCCTTACTGAAAAGCACTAAATTTGATGTTTCATGAATTACTGCAGTCTGCAGCACCTTATTGTTCTATGTACGGTGAGATCCCATATCCTGAGGCGCAGACCAAGACTGCTATCTTCCTAGGTGCAATATTAGGACTCCTATTTACAAAATATGTGTTAAGAGCACCATGTTTTGTCTGCTCCCTTGGCACCATGAGCAACAGTATACTTTTTTATTGCTATCTTGTATACTATATACTGTATACTATTTATTACAAAATACTTTGTATACTGTTTATTGCCTACTTGTATACTGTTTATTAGGAACAACAGTATACTTTTTATTGTTATCTTTCCTGAGGACCATGAATACCCCTGTTTTGTCTCATGAAATGCCCTGCTTGCTAATTTGTGCCAGCTTCAATATGCATTTTACATAAATATCGATTGGTTTTGATTTTTGCGGTGCTGGAAATTCTACCAATCAATAGCTCAAAAATGTTGACTTGCAAACTCTGCAGCACGAAAGCAGTTCAGAGTGCGCGCATATAGGGCCAAGTTATTTTTCCAATTACCAGTCCAAATTTGATCAATAGTACCTCACCCATATAATTTCATTTGTCTATGCTTACAGGTGATAAGCTTCTTTTACCACCTTAACTCCATCTTACATACGAGAAGATCATTTTACAGCCTCAAGTTGTCAGCAGTGATTCACCCTACCCATGATGCATATTGGCCATTCTGAAATTTCGGTATGTACCCATGCACCAGCAATGTTTTTAGCACATGGGCACGTCATGCCATACTGAATTAGATTGTACTTGTGTATAGCAATTGTTTTAGCACATGGTACGCCATGTCATACTCAATTTAAATTGTAGAATTCAAGCTATCGGAATATGTCTAAAGGCATCTTGCGTATGAAACTAAACTCACAATGTGGTGTATGCCATTACACTGCCTACTCTTTTTGGTCATTTTCCAATGGGATGTTTCAGATACGTTTTTTTACCACCTTTGACTTACTGAATTGTATTACCAAACAAAAAAATGGTGTGTGAAAGCTATTCATTCCAACAATAACATGAACTATATTATACTCGATCAGTCTTTTGAGCATCTACACAACCAAGTTGCGCACCAAATTCAATGGACTGTTATGGATTTGATATTCATAGTGACTAATAATGATAGAACACCTAGCTTTGATGTAGTCCTATAACATGTTTGGACTAAAAATATCTAGGTTTTATGATGTGTGATTATAGAGATGTTGAATAGCATCATAAACCTAAAGAGCTCATGACCTATGGTCATTCTAAGGTGTGTGGTCACAGGATCTGTTTGTGGTAAGTTGAAGTTACTGGCCTAATGTGAATATGTGTAGTTTGCTCCAAAGTTTAGGTAAACGTGGGTGCTCACTTCATATTTATGTATGCTCTTGTTTCTTGGTACATTTTTTCTTCCAAACGGAGCATTCAATTTCTTTTCTTTCATGTAGGCATATGAGTTTGTATCTTCTCTGAGATTTGTATATATATTCCTAACATAAACGCCTTCATCTAAGTGAAATGGAATTGTTTAGTTTTTAATCTTTAATGCATAAAGAAATTTTATTTAATAAGACTTGTTTATTATTTCATATTTTTATGGGACCTTAGTTCTATGCTTTCTATAATATATCATTCAACTCACGCAAAGGTGATTAGGGGAAGATGATAGAATATTCATGTTTATAAATGAGTTCTTAGTGTCCTTTTTTATATTTGCTCATTATTATTTTTTCCTTAATACTGTAGTTCTTAGTGTTTAAATTCACAGCCCAAAGTGAAATGTATAAGGTTTTAAACATAGCAAGTTTTTAATATGATAGTTTAAGGTTTATAAAGTCTAAGTCTAAAGTTTTTAACCTAGCAGTACAAAGTTTAAACGTCATAGTTCAAAATTTATAAATGTTGAGTGTAAAGTGTTGGTCTAAACAATGCAAATTCATACTTAAAAGTTTATAAATTATAAGTGCAAAATTTTAAATATAGCAGCCCACAGTTTGTAATGTAATAATTCAAAGTTAGTTAATTATGAGTCTCAAGTGTTGAACCTAGCACTAGAAAATTTGTAATGTGATAGTTAAAGTTGTGAACCAATTAATACGAAGTTTATAATATGATAATTTAAAGTTTATAAAGTCTGAACCTAAAGTTTTGAACCTAACAGTGCAAAGTTTTCAATATGATAGTTCCAAGTTTTGAACCTAGCAATATAGATAGTTCAATATTGAACTTAGCAATGCAAATTTTGTAATGTGACAGTTCAAAGTTTATAAATTTTAAGTATAATTTTTTTTTCCTTGAAAAATAAAGTTTATAATACGATGGTTCAAAGTTTTAATCGAACAGTCTAAAGCATGTAATGTGGTAGTTCAAAATTTATTAGTTGAGTGCGAAGTCCTGAATATTAGCACTACAAAAATTTATAATGTGATAGTTCTAAGTTTTTAACCTACTATCACAAAGTTTTGCAAATGTGCTAATTGAAAGTTCTGCATTTTTCTAGTGTAAAGTTTCAAACCTTGCACTTCAAAGTTTGTAGTGTCATACAGTATTAAGTTTTAAAGCTACCGTTCCAAAGTTTGTCATAATTTAAGTGTAAAGTTTAAAGTTTATGAATTTTGACACTAAAATTTTAAACCTATTAGTAAAAAGTTTACAATTTGATAATTCAATGTTTCAAACCTAACACTATAAAGTTTTGAACCTAGCAGTTCAAAGTTTGTAATGTTATAATTCAAAGTTTCAATACTAGCAAGTACAAAGTTTGTATCATGATAGTTAAATTTTTTATTAATTCTAAGTATAAAATGTTAAACTTGGTAGTAAAAGTTTATGATGTGATAATTCGAGGTTTTGAATCCAACAATGCAAATTTTGTTATTTGATAGTTCATAGTTTATAGTTTATAAATTTTGACCATAGAGCTCTGAACCTAGTAGTATAGAGTTCATAATGTGATAATTTCAAGTTTCAAACCTAATAGTATAAAGTTTGTAATATGATTGTTCAAAGTTATAAACTCTCGGTGTAAAGTTTGAAGCCTGGCGAAGCAATGTTTATAATATGTTTGTTCAAAGTTTCTAATGTAACAGTACAAATTTTGTAACGTGACATATAAGTTTGCAAGATTTTGTAAATTAAATATAACTTCAAGCATTTTTTTTAATTTGTTTACCTTGTCTTGTTTTTCAGGTATTAATGGCAATTATTTAGTACCGAGAATATGAGCAACATGTGTTTTTATATTAGCTATATGTAAAGACATATATATCTCGATTAATAGGAAGCACTTGTTTTTCTAGTTTTCTTCTTATAACCTTGCATATTTTTATGAATTATTTCATATTTTTTCTATATTGGTTGAATCATTAGTCCTGGACAAAATATTATGGAACCATGGAATATAAAATAGTATGAATTCTGAAAACTAATACTTTCACATCTATATAGATTTAAAACCATCCCCCCGCCCTTTTCATCTCCCACATACCCGCTGTCCCGAAAAGAGAAACAAAAATCTCGTGGAATTTAAAATGCCAGCAGCCCAGAATTTAGACAAGAGAAACGTTAATGGGCCTCCTAACCAAAAAGGTAGACAGGAGAAATGAGAAGCAGACCCAAGTTACTTATTCACGACAATACCGTGCGCTGCTACTCTTGTGGGCGCGCGCGCACCGCGATTGGTAGGAGCGCACGCGCGCCAAGGAGTCACGCCCAGTTGCTAGTTTTTTTTTTTTAATTACCGGTTGCTAGCTCATGTGTACGATTTGAATTTTTTCCGAAATTAACATGCACGTATAGACTGTCATGTGCTGCGGTTCCGTAGTACTAGCAGTTCACAGCCACAAGTTTACTGATTGGTGGGACAAAAAAAAATAACAAAAACGAGAAATGGCGAAAGCTCCAGAAGCCTCAACCACCCGTTCCTCTCTTTACCAAGGGCATTTTCGTAATTTTGCTTACTTCTTGGTTTCCGTACCCACATCTAAACTTGAAGATATTACCGGACGGAGGAGTACATCTATCAGAAAATCCGTAGAAAATCAGGCATGCAACATTAGCACTCTCGTGGCGCCACCCCAGCCTGAAGGCGGCGCACGAAAGACGAACAAGACTACCGCAGTCCCCCACCTCGGTGCCGTGCGGTGCGGTGGGTGTCGCCGCTCGCCGGAAATTTCATTTCGATCGGTACCGTGGACTTTCCATCGTGGACCGTGACCGTGCGTGGTTAGCGCGTGCGCCGACCCTGCTCCGGCGGCGTGCCTTCCTGGTGGACTGCTGGATGATAGGTGGGGTCTTCTGTGAAGACTCACATATCAGTGACTTCATTTCCTGGTTCTATCAACATGGGTCCCAGTTCACAGAGACTGTTGGCGGTACACGCGCACATCACATCAGCATCTACTCAACACATCTCTATATACGATAGCTGCACCAAAAGCGGGCTAATGGATAGTGCCACGTCGCCCGCTAAGCCGCGAGCCGTCGGATCAGGCGAGCAAGCAATCTGGTCCATCGGATTGCAAATCGGTCGGCTCTCATACCCGCTTTGTCATCGACCCGAACCAATGCGGACCTTCACGGGCCGATCCTTTGCCCGCTCCCCTCGCCTTCGACTCCGCACAAATTTGTACTAATCCGTGCACAAATTTGTAAAAATCCTAGGAAAAAAAATATGTTTGCATATGTTATTCTAGCCATAATTTCTTTATTTCATAATATGCAGAACTTGATAAATGCAAAATAAATTCCCTATGGCTATACAAATTGTAACACCAATTTTATTGGATCTGTTGTGATGTGGCCTTACATGGAGAAATGCATGTCTTATGTTGCAAAAACTATTAAATTCTTATATAGACATTAAATATTATACCCTGATGAATGGTTTGACAAAGGACCACCTGTATCTATGGCTATCATCATTCCTCACAATTTTTGATAGACTCATACTCTGATTAATTTACAGCCTATTGGTTTTATCAAAAGTGGTTTGGCTTAGCATGTGTAGGACCTAACAGGATTCACTTCTAGCTTAGCTCCTGGAAGTGATTGCTTTTCCTGTCAGTTGACACTAGCTTGTATTTACTGAACTATAGACTCATACGTGAATGATTATTTCTGCCTATGCCATCTTGGGCTCTTTTTTTTTTTGGCTTAAGTCACTATAAATCAAAACAAAGAACTTGTATTATTTGTCCTTTGTCAATTCTATTTTATATGTGGTGAGTCGCTTGTGGGAGGGAATGCAAGGACGGGTTCACCAGCCTCGGCCTTTGCTTCGACTACAACACAATGAAGCTATGAAATGGACTTCTAGGATTAAGGGAGGCTTTGTGAACCTATGCTTACTATACTATAAAATTTGACTAGCCTCCCTATTAGCACTTAGAATTCCTGTTATCCAGATGCTGCAAGGCCTTAATCTCATTTTTATAAAAGCCAAGTAATGTTGTTCTCAAAGACAGTGAAAGAGCTAAAGCTAGATGGTTGCATTAAAACGGATTGGAATTTGGAAATATCATTCATGGCACGTATTGTGCTTTACACTTACATATTTATGTGTATTGCTAATTGACATTTGTGCATGATTCATTCTGAAAAAAAAAATCCATACGACCTGTGCACCTTCTTCCATGTTTATGGTGTCTTCTTTTTTTAAACATACAGTTTGGATATAGATACTAACATGTGGCATCTGGTTCCTTGAAGCACTAATGCTTTCTTAGAGGTTCAACAGAAAAAAAGTACATTCTTCTTTAACTTGTTATCATGGATCATAAACATTTAATTAAGTATTTATATTATTTTTAAAGTTAAATCTTACTCCAATCTAAAAAGAAACATTATGTTAATTTATCATTCACCTCATCAAAAGCTTAAGTCAGGTACAGGAATTAGAATCTGATAGTAACAAGTCTTGTTCGTGTATGCTTGTATAAATGGAAAAAACTCCCTAGGCTACCAATTTCCAAATTTTTTATCCAAGAGAGCTCCCAAATGATCATTAGTGGATTGAGATGCTGTTGTTAGCACTCCATGTTCATTTCACGCTTAAGATGATCCTATTTTTGTAAAAGGATCCTTACCTAACGATTTAGTGATGCAGCTTCCGATAAATATTTGTTTAAATCTGTATCTGAAATATATTTCTTCTATTGATTGAAGGCTCTCACAGCAGTGAGCAATCCATTTAAGGAATACAACCATACAACGAAGAGTTTGAAGACAACAGAGATATGATGTATGCTGTTTTTAACTGTATGGATTATGATATTATTGATTGATGCCTTCTGACATATTTAGAGAAGAAATATCTATAACATAAGTAGGAATTTGTCTTAACAATTCAACACGGCCATCCACAATTAGGTTGCAACTTGTACTCTAAGTAAGCCTGCTGATTTGATCACGATCATATGAAATTAGATGTTTAACAAAACACACAAATTTGTATATTTCTCTCTAATATATGCTTCCTTATTTTTCTTCTCTATGGCAGCGCCAAACTTCTAACAGTAAGGAAACCGAAGGGAAGAATATGCTGTTGTACAGCAATGTGGACTGCTTTTGGTGTACAACAATGTGGACTGTTGTTTTTGCTTACAGTTGTGGATACAACCTCTGTTACCTCTTTGTTACTTGACGCTCTAACTTTTGGTCAAAAACACACTTTCGACAACACAAAAAAAAATTTGGGCAACATGGAGCAACATAGATGATGTGACAACATGTTATAAGATATCTACCTTTTGAGAAGAAAGATTGTGTTCTCTGCCTCTGCTGATGCGTACTATATTAGTTTATGCAATGCCAAGGTTGTAAGCAATGTGTACTGTTGAAAATTTCACACCACTACGATGTTCCAAATAGTTTATCAAACCAAACCTGAATTACTATCATGTTTGCTGAATATTCTAAATCTTCAGTGAAAGTATCTGAGCATTGCCTCCTTATCTACTAACAATGGCTATTTTTGTACTACTACTTGTGCAACCTGTTGTCCGATCCTTCATCTTCAATATATACTCACTTGGGATAATTTGTAACATGTATTACTGGAAAAGAAAACTTATACTACTGGTGCTGTCAATAGCGCATACAATTGCCTCAAGTGGACGCCGTGAACATTTCTAGTCAATACCGAGTACGACGGTTCCCATCACATCAGCATATTCGTTTGCATGGAAATTAACCAATGGCAACTGGTTACTACTCCTTGGATGCACCAAAGATAGCAAAAGCCGTAGTCATGCTACGCTGCCGTGATGTTGGAGACGCATTCGGACATGTTGCTTTTGCTACGCTGCCGTGATGTTGGAGACGCATTCGGACATGTTCTATGCTGACAAAGACCTCACCTGACCTGAACGCAGTTAATGCAACTGAACTGAGCGCATGCGCGGCGCACGCAGAGCACATGGCGTTCGGGAACCGATTCTCGTCTCGTCTGCATCAAGCATCCATCTGGCGTTCGGGAACCGATTCTCGTCTCGTCTGCATCAAGCATCCATCTAGCTTGTACAGAAAATTAAAGCTCATACGTTTCCGTATCGTTTGTGCTCACGGTCACAGAGCCTGATGACTACATCAGCAACAGTCAAACGGTACATCTATGTCGGCTGTATCGGGCCCTCTTGGGCATAAGCCAGGGTATTGGAGGTTTTTTCTCGGCCGAGCTACTAATACGGTCCCTTAACAAGAATACCGTAGGGGTGGTTCTTCGCCTACCGATCGATCTTTTCTTTTTTGACCCTCTAGCTTAGGGCGAAAAGCTGGAAAGAAAACAATCAACCGGTGACCCTTTTTTTCTGTATTTTACTCTTCTAATAAAAATATGGCAGATATCTTATCATCCTTTCAAAACAATACTATATAACATATGAACAAGCATTTTATTTACATTTCAGTCTTAGTATTATGTTCTTCTAAATATGATTAAAAATGCTGCAGGGGACTGTTCAAAGTTTCTTCAAGGAAAAAAAAATGAGTGTGCATGCGTGCTGTCATCGTCTGCGTTGTAATGTGTAATTCTCAAAAAAGAAAAGTACGAAGACAAATTTTCTTATCTCCTAAAGAAAATTTTCTTTCTAGGCGATTATTTGGTCAGAAAATCTTGTATGTCCTTCAGTTCTTGGGAGAAAAGCCTCATACCATAGGTAATGTTAGGATTCTAGTGGAACTTAATTTTCTAACTTGAATGTAGATTGAACGTGTATTGCTAACTCTATTATATATTCATCACTAAGATACTTTTATTATTTAGAATGGTATATTCTTTATTAAAAATTGTATAAATCAATGTGTTAATTAAATATGAGATCGTATTGTTTCTTGCTTTCTTGCGATGGATTGGACACATGTCATCTGTTGCTTTTGGCAAAGGGATTGACTCCTGACAGGCCTTGTTTTAAGGACACGATCGAACTGCTGAAAGACATGAAATGAGAGCACTAGAACAATTCCAATTCCATGTTGATTGATGAAAGAATTTTGCTATGGAACATGGCAGAGCATACCTGCGGATTCTGGATTTGCACGCAGCAGGCAGATTTTATTCCTCCACAACTAGCATAAACAATTGTTGTTCCCATGGTGATAAAATTCGCATATGTCAAACTAACAGTCACCATCTTCCAATTTAAAATTGCATTGCTTTTCGGTCAAAAAAATTGCATTGCTTAAAAAGGTAAAGTTAAAAACACTTGGTGTGGAACTAAAAACGCTCTAATTATTGGATTGGCGCGATATACTTGTATGAATACAACTACCGCAGGCCCCATCACATCAGCATATATGAATACTGAAATACGAGAGACGAAAAAAACTACTCGAAAGACGAACAAAACAGCCGCTGCCCTTCGGGTATAAATACGCAAGCTGTGCGCCCAACCATCCCATCCTCTGTGCGCCCAACAAGTCCACGCAAGTTGGTGTGCGCGCGCGCTGCGGGGTACAAATGGGCCGGGCCCTTCTACACGAACGTTCTATCGCCAGCACCTCCCAAAAAATACTATCCAAAAATTGTGGAAGACCTCCGTATTTGTTCTATAAAACAATCGAATTCGGATCCATGTGGTCCGTCCATAAAGATGTGGAGTTAACCGGGAGATTTAGGAACGATCCAAAAAAACTGCGCGAGGACATGAGAACCGCAGTCCATAAAGACGTAGAGTTGACTGGACACTGACTGGTGGGCCATCTCCACGAGCTCCGAGCTCCCCGAGTCCTGGCCGTGCGCGCCTGCGCGGGCGGGCCCATGTGGCAGCGTGAGTCACCGCAAGAAGCTTCCTGGAAGCTTCATGGCCGCAACTGCCGCCTCGAGAACTAGACTGTCCCCATTCCCGACCGCAAAAGCAGCAATAATCCAAAAGCGACGGGCGCGACGAGCCGACGGCGACGGACGCGACGGGCGAGCCCTCCCGCTCCCGACGGCCGACGCGTGTATAAATATACGCCTACCTATATCCGCCCAACACCATATCCTCTGTGTGCATTCGGGACGCATAAACAATATAGAGGTATGTATGATCATTCTTGTAATTGTAATCTTGTTCGACCTTGATTGATACTCGAATCTCTGCAAATCCTCTTGTCTTTGCGATTAAATTTGTATTTGTAGTAGCATCCTGCAGCAACTGTTATACGTACTACTTACAGTTATATGTTACGACGATCATGCTTTAGTTCTGCAAATACAGGGGAAAAAAAATGGATCATGCTCGTGCTCCCATGTTCGGGCTCTGCGTCGTCTCGGCGGCTGTCGCCGTCGTCGTCGCCGCAGGTGCCGACGAGGCTGAGCTGCAGACTGGCCTCGCGCTTGCTCTCTGCGTCGTGTTCCACGCCGGAATTGTGCTTGTGCTTAATGGCGTCCGCATGGGTGGACGTCGTCTCCGCCGCGCTTGAGATCGAAGCCGACACCGGTGGTGCTGTTCAGCAGCAGCTCCGTCACTCTCAGTAGCGATGTATTTAGTGGTTGTTTAATTAGTACAGTATTGTATTTGGTTTGTTGTGCTCTGTCAGTGTTGCTCTCGGTTTGACCTGTCGTTGTATACTCTATGCTTTCTGTAATGAATAACCACACCTTCTTTCATTCATCAGTACATGGAAGAGGATCATATTGATTATGCTATTGCTTGGATGTTGAACTTGGCTAAATTTTGGCTCAGGATGCAAGATTCCAGACTTCACGAAACTTTTTTTTATTAAAGACTTCGTGAAACTTGCTTCATGATCGATATAAAGCCTAACTCATCTCAAAGAGCTCCTTAAAACTACTCCCAAAATTGGTTATTGTGGAAAAAAAAACACACTAAAATACTAGCCCTCCAACAACTCGAGATCCGTATCCATGGTTGATGGTTCCTATAACTCCTGCTCCTCCCGGACCTCCCCCGGCCGGAACCGGATCCTGTTTAACCGTAGCTACACCCTGCGATTAGTTGCGTGCTTTGTTGGCCTCCAGGCCACACAGGCCAGGGTGGAGCCCGCGGGAGTAGTGATTGGGTCAATACAAAATCATGTATATACTAGTAAAATACCCGTGCGTTGCGACGGAAACACATAATACCACAATGACATATACATGAGCGCATTTTACAATATTGATGTTCCAATCAGTATTACATAAAACCTTAAGATAGATAGATAGATAACTAAAATATAACTCTAAATTTGATTGCAAAACTGAAACATCAATGTCATATTGTTCACAATGTACTATCTACACTTCTGCTGGAGAAGATAACACACAGTCACATTTCATGAGCTCCATGCCTGAATAGCACTGGAAAAGGACAAATGATTTCAGCACTTACGCTTCGCCATTGCTTTGGGGTTTGTAAATATTCAAAGGCCACAAATTGCAGAAAGTCATGATGATATAGTAATTAATAAAAAAGTGAACCTGCTCAATTGCAACATGCAACCACAGGAGATTCGACTTCTGCACTGGAGCAACTTCTCAGGTACCCTGCAGCCACCAAACACGAAGTAGTAACTATAGAAGTCTTATTAGGTGGCCAGCGCGTCTTTGGTATACACCAAAAGTAGCATTATAGGGTATGTCGTTGACAGCATGCAGGTATCTAAGAACCTAGGTACATGTAGTAAATTATAGAGGTCCCTACAAACACTACAAATTAAAATACCACCTTCAAATGGGAAAGATTTATCTTCGGAAATATCACAACTCATTTTATTTGAAAACGAAATCCCTCCTGCTCCAACTTTCACCACCATCCCGTGTTAACTTTGAAGAATTTGCTTTTGTGGGCTTCTGCCATTTATGCACTTGACTGTGTTGTGACTGACGGTTATCCCACAACAGGGAAGGCCCATCTTTCTAAAGAAACATGTCAGTCACATATTTATTCCCATCATTTGTTCCTCTCATCCCATCACAGCCACAACAGCATCACGGTTGTAAGCTGTTGTCTTTGGTGAGTTTCAAGATCTTCATCATCATATCCTATGCTGAAATCGCCTCTGCTCCTGTCTGACTTCCTCCAAGTTCAGCTACCTCCGGATTGCTAACTTCTTTGCATTTCAGGAATAGATGACCTCCATCCTCGTCCAATCTTCTGCACATACAACATGTCGTATCTAGCTGCATACCTCCCTGACTCCCACCAAACATATATGAAAGGTTTTCTAATGCAAACGGTTCCTCCCTTACTCCCACCAAACATATATGAAAGGTTTTCTAATGCAAACTAATCTGCTTAAGAAAAAGGTCTGTTTATCTAGAAAGCACTTTTTTAAAAAGGAATATCATGATGTGATTTTACTGGAAAGGCTCTGATATTTCAATTGCACCCTAAAATCACCCTCATATTTTCCTTTGAGGACCCCTCTTTGTTTATCAAAGCTAAGGAGTCTCCTACTGAAAGGAGAAAAAAATGTCTAATATGTCATATCAACATTTCTTTTAGCTAAATTTATTTTGTTAATTGAATCGGTCCCAGTTGATTGGATGGATGAATATACTACTTGCTTAGATCCATGTCAACCAAACAGAGCAGGAATGGCCTTCCATGTTTCCAATAGAGCATAGCGTTCACTTTTCAGGTCTGTGACTAATAATTACCGATAATCCTAAAATGAATCATGAGTACTAAAAGTAGACCAAGCATCGCTAAATTAGTACACCATAGGTGACTGTTGCCTACAAAAAGCCACCAGTGACTTGCCATAGAATGACAGTATACTTCACCCCATATTCCAATGTCATGAGTTAATTGGAGCACCAACACACTCCTCATAGTCAAACGTATAATAGGTAGTATTAACTGCTTTTACTTGGAAGTACAATACTTAAAAGAGCATAGGTACCAGCATAATTGAGATAATACCTGCTAATCACAGTAGCATAAGTGACATAAAATGGAAGCCAAAAACATTGAATTCCCTAAATAACGCAAGAGATTTGCATCAGTCTCCCATGCTGTCATGCAAATCCTTTTCATATTCCTGCAAACAGAACACAACATAAGTTATCTGGACACAAGGATGGCCATGGTGTGACATTTAATCCAAAAAAGTCATTATTATCTTCACCACATTTAATAACATAGGACAAGATATATCAAATTAGAATCCAGGTCTCCCCTTTCCGATTTTAAATAAAAACCCTGTCATTATTGTTTTAATCATTGAAACGCTTAGGTACAGTCTACCTGAAGCAATGTGCCCTTATCCTCTTCATTAGTTTTTCTCAAAAGACACATGTTGCATGACATGAAATTTGAGATGACATTACTCAAGACTCCTATAAATGGTTACTGCACAAAGAATAATAAGACCTATTTGAAAAAAAAAATCCCTCTTTTCAAGAAACAGAAATCATAAATCAACAATCAGGCTTTTCCGCTTGAACAATCAGTGTGCCATCACAACTCAGTGCATGTACTTGTACATGTACTTGTACAGGGGAAAGCTTACCGAGCTTATTGTTTAATAAACTTCTGTGGCAATTAAATTAGCAGCCTTCCTATACCTGTTTCAAAGATACGACCAACAAAGAAAACAAGATATGTTAGAATGCAACTACTATTTCAGTAGGCATGTGACAATAGCAAAAACTGATAGCAGATCCTACTTGTTCTCAAACAAGAATGAAAACCATCTTTTTGTTATCCTACTTGTTCTCAAACAAGACTGAAAATCAAATTGCTGGAAAGAACAACTTAGTAAACTATGATATGTTTTTTGATTTGATATCAAATAATATTTTATTTGATCTGATATCATCTCATAAAGCTATGATCCTATTTTGGAAGAAACACATCCCAAGGATTCTGGTGTGGTCTGCAACACGAACACCAGTATGGCTGTGAATGAAGTAGATCAAATGCTAACTCTAACAGTGTGTTCTTTATGGATAAATGGAGGAAAAACTGGCACCATCAGTTGGTTGCAGCAATTCAGAATAGGTGAACACCAGCAATCCAAGTTCTATATTGTCCAGCAATTGTGCAACACAAAGTTAGTGAATCACTATGCCTAATAAGGCTAACAGACTGAAAAATTAGCTTAATGGTAGATCTAGGCTTCTTACAAGCTTAGTGATTTATTTAATGTATAAGAGGCAGTACTGAATTACTGACTGCATTGCACTCAGGAAAGTTCACATGATAATATTCATTGTTCATCTGTATCTTTATATTTAGGATGAGTTCCAAGCAACCTTTTGTTTCATGCAGGATAAAGTTTAATATAGAACATTCCTAAACTGTATAGACCAAATGGAGACAAGATTGCATGAATGCAGCAAACAATCAGCACATTAACAAGTCCAAAACGAGTATCATGTTTCAACAGGTTCTTCAGAAGTTACCACCATTACGACAAAGATCGATTTGCGCAATTCCAAATAATGAGACCCACAAGCTAGTTAAACCGGAAGGGTGCACAGACTCGCTGGACTCACCTGCGGGCAGCGCCGGCCCTGAGTTTTCGGAGGCCCGGGGCGAAACGAAAAACTGAGGCCCTCTATACATACATATACTTATAATTTATAAATACTTAACGGTGCATGCAAAAGCAATATCCATATGCAACAATTCATAAATGTATAAATACCTTAAAATTCCTTCTGACATCCTCGATGTAAATTCATTGATAATGGTATTAATATCGATTGCCGATTCTTGCCGATTGGCGAGGTCGCACAGCAGATCGCAGCCCTTCGATTCGTCGTCGCGCTCGGCGCTCGTGGCCTCGCGTGTCTCGCTGCCGGCGGCTGCCGATCTGCGTCGCCGCCGCAGGCCGCAGACGAGGACTTGCGGACGCGGAGTCAAGTCAAGTGAGTTTGCGTGTGCGTGTGGCTTCTCGTGGACGGCAGCTAGTACTCTCTTTTTAATATACGATCTCGATCCTTCTCACGGAAGACGGAAAATGCAGGCCGGCAAGGCAACTTCACGTGTGCAGTACTGGGCCAAATACTAGTGTTCGCATACTTGGGGTGAGGCCCCGCCAAATCGGAGGCCCGGGGCGGCCGCCCCGCTTGCCCGCGTACAGGGCCGGCACTGCCTGCGGGATTGGGATAAAGAATCAACTGGAGAAAAGAAAACAAAGACGAAATGGAGATGGCCTTTATAGATCCTAACGTGGTGAGAAAATCAAAGGCAATGCACCGTACCTTTGGATGCACAAATCAACGAGCTCCTGGAAGGCGCCGTCGAGCGCGTCGTGCTGGGCCTTGGGAGCGGGCATCCAACATCCCGCACTGTTGCGCCGACTGGATCTAGAGGCGGCGGCACGACAGGAAGGGAGAGGAGGCGGCGACTTTGGCGATGCAGGGCAAGGACGACGGTGTGGGAGCGAACCTCGGCGGTCCTCCTTCTCGGCGATCCGTCGGGCGGACCAGCCGGGGTGGGGGAGGACGACGTCGCAGGCGCGAACGGCTGCTGCTGGTGGTGGACGGCGAGACCCATGAGCCCGGAGCTACGGCGTGGCGGTGGCCCTTAGTGGCGGCGCCCTGACCACCGATGGCGCCGAGCGGTCCATCGCAGGTGTGTCGTACCACCGCTGCCGATTGGGGAACAGTGGGCTGCCATGGATCGATGACGTGGATTGCTAGCGATTGGCCGGGAGGGAAGCTGGGTGGGGCATGCGAGCGAGCGACGAGCGGAAAGGAAGCCGGCAGCATGCGAGCGAGCGACGGCCTGGAGTCGCGTGTCAACGAATCCTTTTGAGCGACGGCCGGAGGACGCCCTCGCCGGTGTAGGCGGCGTCGCAGCGGTGGGCAAGTGCACCGGATTGAGGGGCCCGGTAGGTGTAGCGGCGCGGCGGGACGAAGCGCGAGGAGCGGGCGGCGGTTCAGCGGAGGGCGAGTGGGAGCTGCAGGCGCGTGCGGACGACGGTTCCGGGCGAGCTGCAGTCGTGTGGGGGCGGTTTGACGGGAGTTTGATGCGGGTGACGGGTGACGGGGACGGGAGTTTAGCGGAGGCAGGCCGAAAGCGCGGTGGATACGATATCATTTGGGGGTTTTTAGTAGTACTAGGTAATTACCCATGCGTTGCAACGGGAACAAACTAATATATGGCCACCCCTACACTGCGGCAACCAAAGTCCATGTTGATAGACAACAACACTTTGTTCACAGTGATAAAATCAAATTAATAATATTCCAATGTAAAATTAAACCATAACACCAAACAAATATGAAACAAGGTATGTCCGGTTCTACCCTTGCTAATTTCAGTTACAACCTTTTTCACAAGTCAAATACATTCTATCAAGCTCACTTACAACCTTTATTGATGTTAGCAAATATAGTGCCAATTTTTTATGTCCGACATGCTTTTGGTATTCATGAGGTATGAAAGATTTTCTGAAAGAAATGCATACAAACCTTGATTATGGTGAAGGAACATACATAGGGTTTTCCATAGCAATGAAATCTCGGTATAGAGTGTTGGCACGAAATTCCTTCCATCTCCTGTAGGAAGCTCTCTTTGCCTGCTTTCGTTCAACCGTCGCATTATACAACCTTTCACGTTCCTGCCTAGCTTTCCTCTTCTCGGGTAGCATATTTTTGTACCATGTCGGCTGTATTTCTTTCTCTCGAGCATATACACGATGTCAGTTGGAGGGATTTGACCTATAAGGTTTGGAATGCAGACACTAATTCAAAAACAGAGTATATATATTAGTGGCACTTTAGTTTTAGTGACAAATTGTTTTAAAACCCCATGTAGGGATTTATGATATCCCTAATCACACATGATAAAAATGAAATAGCAATAGGTAATTGGTTTAGCAATTTATCTTTACTAACACTAATGCGGATGAATGGTTCACATTGAGCTATTTACCACAGTTAGAGCATCTCCAAGGGTTTTGCATTTTTGCTTTGGCATTTGTAGTCATTTGCCAACTCTCAAAACAAAATGCAAATGAATAAAAGAGGACATCTCCAACCGTTTTGCAATTTTGACTTAGCAATTACCTAAAATAGGCAGCGTGGGTGGAGGGATGTGGTGCGAGAGTCGCGCGGGGACGTCGGAGGCAGCGCATGCGATAAATGCCAAGCTCGAGGGGCTTGGCATATATGCCAAGTCTCCTCCTCCAAATGCCAAGTTAATGAAAATGCAAAGGCTAAATGCATAACCATTGGAGAGGGTTTTTTAGGAGTTTTATGCAAATTAGTAAATGCCAAGTCTAAATGCATAACCCTTGGAGATGCTCTTAGAAGGTTCTAATTTCCTTCGTTTCTCAATGGCTCACCACCTAAAAAAATCAAAATCTATACATGAATTGTGAGAGATACATCGTATTGTATGTATATATTGAGAAAAATGTATGTGGTGCCATTATTTGGTTTGATGGGGATAGGTTTCTCTTTTTTCTTTGATGAGCATCTCCAAGGGACTTTTTGCAAATGAGGTTTGCATTTGAGAATTTGGCAAAAAGATCAAAAGAGGGCTTCAATGGTTTTGCATATTAGTTTTCAATTTTTGCAAACTTTGCATTTCCCAGGGGAGGTTTGACATTTATGCAAAGTCTCTCGGGACTTGGCAAACGCTTCGTCCTGCGACTCTCACAACTCCCGCGGTTGGGATTCCTCTCGCACCTACATGTGTACAAATTGGGTAATTGCCAACTCTATTTGCAAAGTCCCTTGGAGTAGTCCTATTTTTAGGCTTTGTATTTTTATTTGAGACTTTGCAAACAACAACAAATGCCAACTCTATTTGCAAAGTGCCTTGGAGATGCTCAAGATCGATTCACGACGCTTTCTATTTATTTCTTCACGTGGAGTTGTATTTATAGAAGTTGATGAAGACTTGCGCCTCAGCATAGACTGACGCTAGTGGTGGTGGTAGGCAGATGTGGCTCGATCGTCTAGAAATACCTAGTAGACAAAGGATAGAGTAAAATTATACAAATCCGTTCAGGCTTCGAACAACAGTCGAGCTGCTTAGTTCACTTTCCTTGTAAGGCACACATTTCTTGTTAGATTAAGGTAATTCAAAGCAGCACGCACATACATATACATGAATACATGCAGCTTCTTCTCGGAGATGCTTGCGTATGTGCAAGCACATATACACCGTGTACCTGCTGAACCTGCACGAATGCGTCGTCGACTACGCGAGTGCGCGGCAGGGAGGGAGTAGCCCCACGTCGCGGTGACAGGTAGATGGCATGAGGGTTCGTCGATCATTAGCCGCTGCTTGGCATGCGTATATCGTCGTCCATGCCCTCCGGCCGGCGGCGCGTATATATGTATACACCTGCCTTCTTCTTCCTGCCGTGCGGCCGTCATATATGACTCCATGGACGTGTGTTTTCGGTCTGCCGTGCGGCCGTCATATATGCCTCCATTGACGCAGTCATAGATGGGATGAGATGCGACGATCCCGCATAGATGGCGCCCTGGCGGCAGCGCCTGTTATGGCTGCCTTCGCCCGGTTCTCTCTCCGTCGTCGAGGTACGGTGTACATGCGCATGGGTCTCTTCCTGGCGCCACGCCGTAACAGTGGGCAGTGGCTACGATGCCCTCGACCGGCCGCCGGCTTCGGTAGCTCCTCCGTGCGCGTGCTCGGCCATCTAGATGCACCAGCCTCCCGGCGCCTATCTATATCGGCGCCGCCGGAACCCCAACCAAACTCACACCATCGACGATCGATCTACCCGCCCTCCATACAGTTTTTTTTTTGAGGAATCCCTCCGTACAGTTTTAGGCCCAATACGAGCGAGCGATCGCAGTAACCACCCAGACTTCGCAGCAACCAATCCGCATGCGGGGAGGAACACACCAAGGAAGGGGATGGGGTTACCTCGAGGCAGGATCATCAGTACTTGTGCTGGTGGCCGGCATAGTCGTTCCTCTCTGCCGCAGTGATCGCGTCCGTTTTTACAGGCCGCCGCACAGCACGAGAAGGATGGCAACGCTGCTGTTGATTTCAGCGAGAGAAGGAAGGCACCGGTGATCGCGGTTGTGGCTGTGATCGTGGCTTTCTTTTGGGGCTGCGGAATCAATCCGGGCGGCCGGGGGTTGCGCATGCGGAATCGCGGGAGGTTACCTGGTGTGTCAGCGGTGCGTACGAAGTCAGGCAGAGCGAAGGCGAGCGACGCACGTCGGCCTGCCTGGTAGAGTCTAGTTTTGGGCCTTTTTAGGAGTTTGATAAGATAAGATTCGTGACTCTTGTCATCTTGTGTGCCCGCAGGATGTTTGGTTGCTGTGAGCAGAATATTTCTTGGGATCCAAATGGAAAGTGGATTAGGTCAGTCACGGTGAAGAATTTTATAGCCTTATTTTCAAAACTGCCATGTTATACAAAATAAAATAAAACACGTACATTTTTAATAGAGAGTTTCATTTTATACTTTCATATGCATTAATTTTCACAACTCATAGAAGGTAAGTATTTGTGTCAAAAGAATTTCATCCCTATGAAACTCACTTCTTCTCTCTCTTCTTAACTCCAGTGTCACACCATCTAAAATACTTATGTGGGAGCTAATTAAATGCAAACTAAACTTGGATGAAACTCGCATTGAGATTGGCCTTAGGGCGCTAAGGTCTAAATGTATTTTATGAAACATGAGATACAAATAGAAAAAGGATGTATCTCATGATCTATTTTCACGAACATTCTTCTAGCATTCGAGTGGGGTTTTTAGAGGTGCAAGAGTATGCCGAAGAGGGTGGAGAGAGCCAATCAGAATGCATAAGGTTTTGGATTCCGTGTGACGAGATCAAATGATGTCAGCGACCCGGTGGGCGACGTCGCACAGGAGGACGTGATCACCAACAACCAAGGCGCGAGCACAAGTCACCAGGGAACGGTCGGACCTGAACCAAGCGTCAGGACTCGACGGCCGAGCGTGCGCACCAGTGGACCAGAATGGGCGTGAGCTGTCATTAGCGCGAGAAAGCTCAGGAGGGGTTGCGTGCGTTGCGTGAGAGGCGTGAGCCGTGTGCGTTGGCCAGAATATAAGGCCGCAGGGTGAGATCCAGAGGGATCAACTTGTATCAAACAATTGAATTCAAATACATAAAGTGTCCTCGTTCTTTCTCCTCCTGGCTTGCGCCGGCTTCTCTCTTCTCAATTCCCCAATTCTGTCCCCAAATCTCCTAATTCTACCCAATTACCCAGCGAAGATGTTAACACTTGGTATCTAGCTCCTGCGATTCCGCTCAATTCGGCTGCGAATTCCATCGATCGGGTTGCAAACGCTTCGGGTTGGCTTGAGTTGCTGATCGGCAGTGAGCTGCTGCCGCCGGCGAACTCGCTGTGATTCCCAAGCATGCGAACCGATTTGTGGGTAGCCCGAGCGCAATCTGGATCCCCAACCACCAACCCACCCTCTGCTCCCACCAAAACCACCGATCTCCATCACCTACTCGCGTCGCGCCGCCACCACCGCTGCCGCCGCCATGCCGACCGACACCGAGGTGTTGCTGACGGAGTTGAAGAAGCAGCACGACGAGCAAGTCATTACGCAGAAGCAGATCGCCGACATCAACAACAATATCGCCCGCCGCCTCACCGACTTCGACGACACGATCGAGCGCCGCTTCCACGACACTAACCTCAACATCGATCAGCACTTTCTTCATAAACCCCGTTGCGCGCACACACCATTAGGAGGAGGACACAGCAGGACGCCAGAGATGTTGCTTTGGCTTGAAGGGTGCTCTGGCGGCGCAAGTGTCGCCAGCAGCAGCTGGGACGGGACAGGTGATTAGCGCCACCGTCGGCCGTGTAGAAGCCTCTCATGCGGCTCCACCTGTCCCTGAAGTACTGCTGCTCCAGCGCCACGGGCGGCGCCGCCCTCTGGTAGCCGGCCGCCGCCGTGGGCAGGTGGTGGCGGACGCAGCTGGCCCCGATGGCGGCGCCGTGGGCACAGAAGTCAGCAACTGCGAGCAGTAGCACGCGCCTGCCGCAGCGTCGAACGCCGAGGCGGCCCGGCCGACATCTGCAGGTGGTGGCAATGGTGATGGCAGTGGAGCAGCGGGTGTCCCTGCGCACCGGCGGCAGCAGCGTCCCCGACGAGGCGTAGAGAGGTCGAGCCGCGGGTGGCCGTGTCCCCGTGCAGCAGCGGCGGCAGCGGCGTCGCCGACCACGGCGGATAGCTCGAGCAGCGGGTCGCCCCCTCCCCGTGGGGCTGGCGGCTGGAGGCTCCCGCGTCGTGCTCCGGCCCGCGCGCGGCCATGGCGGACCGTTGAGGAGTCGATCCGGCGGTGGGGAAAGGAGAGGGCGCCAGCGATTTCGGTGGGTGTGGACAACGGGAGTAGTTGGAGTGGTTGAGAGAGAAATGGGGAATGACGGCGGAGTGGAGGAGGACAGCGACACACACGAGAGGATAGGATGATAGCGGCCATCCTCCACCGCTCGCGCGTTCGAGGCACCCGGCAGTTGGGCCCATGCCCACGACCCATGAAGGCCGTTCTATGATTAGAACGTCCCATAATTAGCATTACCGTATTTTTTTTTTCAAACTCTTCACCTGTGCTTAAGATGGAGATGGCCAGATGGGCCCTCATTAGCCGTGCAAAACACATATGAGTCTTGTTTGCTTGAGCTTATCAACCTGGCTTATTAACTATAATACAAAAATTTTCTTTCACAACAAAACATCATTAGTCAGCTTATCAGTCGCAAAAAAAAAAAACATTAGTCGAACAGTCCTCAGATTTGGAGCTTTTGTTTCCGGTTCATTTGAAAGGGTCAAAATTAGAAGGCGGTGGAGCACGTCTGAAATGGGGCAACGAACCTGCAGTTTTTTTTATTTGAACCTGCAGTTTTGTTTTGTTGGCCCATTGGAGTTCTATCTTTTTTTGAGCAGATCTAAAAATCTGAAGACAAAATCATGAAGAGCTTATTGCTTATTTGGCCTTGGAAAAAAGTTTAGTTATTTATCTGGCCTAAATTTTTTCAAAATTGCTTATTTGGCCTCAAACTAAATTTTTATTAGTTTTACGACCTTCTGTCAGTTCGTTCAGTAATTGGGCCACGGCTTTGCAGAAAAAGTAATTGGGCCGCAGCTGACCTGACTGAATCTGGTGAAATTGTAAGATGGCAAAGCCAAGGCGTGCCTGAAACGGTAGCCTCTTGACTGATGAGATACAGAGATAGCAACTGGTAGCTTTATAGCAACTGCTACTTCTCTGAAGCTTTTAGTCCCATTTGTAGTAGGGTGCTCATTCTAGGGACACCGGAAATACTTAGCTTGCCTAGGTCAATCAGAAGAAAATTCTTTGTTCGCCATGTGTTCAGAGTTCAGACGTAAGCCAAATCACAAGTTTCACATCCCTGCGCTTTCAAGGGCTTGCACTTAAGCTGATGTTTTGTTTGGCAGTACATCACATCCCTGCGCTTTACACAAACAAGCTTAGGGACTAGTATTGTAGTGTTCTTTAATTACTAAGCTTGACAATAAGCACTCCAACATCCTTGCTGAATGTTTGTGTAAACATTCCACTAATGTCGCATGAGAGGGTCATGAGACTCCTCAGGAATGAATCTCTTCTCTGTGTTTATCGCAGAGAGGGACTCGCCTCAAGTCCCTCAAGAGGATTTACATCTCTCTGCTTGCGAAGAACGAATTAAAATTGTACTGACAGTGAACCCAAGTTGCAGCTTTAGATCATTTTTATTACAAGACTCGTATTCCTCGCGTGAATTTAACATTCACGGAAAAGAAAATATTCACTTGCTGCACAGAGCACGACCGCGAGAGGAGCTAGACTGCAGACAAGAACAGGCGCGCAGTTGCTCGACGCATGCGGATGCTGTGGTCTGGGGCGGCGTGTCGTCCGAGTTGGCGCCGCTGCGAGGACGCGTGGAGGGCGACAGCGCAACATTGACCAGATCCGACGTGGACGGTTGCTGTGTTGGTTTGACGCAAGGTTTTTGTACTTGTGTTGGTTATAAAGCGACGGGCCCGCGGTTGCTGTGTTTTAGCTTGCTCCGCGGTTGCTGTGTTGCTCCGACGTGGACGGTTACTTGTGTTGGTTATAAAGCGGCGAGCCCTCCCGGTCCGCGTCTGCCCCGATCATCATCTCTACAGCGACGTCGTCTGCCCCGAACATCATCTCTACAGCGACGTCTCGTTAACAAATTAATTACGCTATATACCCCGAGACCCCGACCCGAATAAAAAAAAAATGCGGCGAGCGGCATCACATTAAAAAAATCCACCACTCCCGTTCCCGGGGGCCGCCCGGGCCTGGTTCTTGTGTCTCGTATTCGTGTATAAATACGCCTTCCTATATCCGCCCAACCATCCCATCCTCTCTATGCATGTCGGGACGCATAAACAATAAGGTATGTATGACCATTCTTGGAAATCTTGTTCGACCTTGATTGATACTCAGATCTCTGCAAATCCTCTTGTCTTTGCCATTAAATTTGTATTTGTAACCGTTATACGTTACTGTAATATGTTGCGACGATCATGCTTTAGTTCTTCAAATACAGAGAAAAAAAAATGGATCATGCTCGTGCTCCCATGTTCGGGCTCTGCGTCGTCTCGGCAGCTATGGCCGTCGCTGCAGGCGCCGACGAGGCTCAACTGCAGACTGGGGTCGCGCTTGCTCTCTGCGTCGTGTTCCATGCCGGAATTGTGCTCCTGCTTAATGGCGTCCGCGCGGGTGGACGTCGTCTCCGCCGCGCATGAGATCGAAGCCGATCGACACCGGTGATGGGCGATGTTGTTCGGCAGCTCCATCACTCTCAGCGATGCTGACAACTGAGACTGGGACCGGATCAATGGGTTTCTCTTGCTCTGTTGCTGTTTCAGTTTCAGTTTCAGTATAGCGATGTACGTAGTATCTAAGTGTGGTTGTTTAGTACAGTACTATATTTGGTTTGTTGTGTACTGTGAGTTGCAACAATCTCTCGGTTTGACTTGTTGTGTGTACTCTATATTCTTTCTGTAACGAATAACAGCAGCTGCATGGAAGAAATACCCTTCTTTCATTCAGTACTTGAAAGATATTGATTATGCTATTGTTTTGTCAGCACTAAAGTGTTGAATTTTGCTAAATTTTGGCTTAGGATGCAAGATTCCATAAGTCCGCCAAACTTACTTCACGATATCATATCTAAGACCTCCTTAGAAACACTTTTTTTCCAAAATTTGGCTTTTGAGAAGTAAGAACACTATAATACCAGCCCTCCAACAACTCTTGATCTGTAGCCATGGTTCCTATATCCAATGGTCAACTCCACAGCTTTATGGATCCGGTTCTCGTGTCCTCGTGCAATTTTCTTTTTTCTCCACCGTTTCTAAATCTCCTAGTCAACTCCACATCTTTATGGACGGGCGACATAGATCCGAATTCAATTGTTTTATAGAACATAGAACAATATAAAGTTATTGGAGGAGAGCTTCCACAACAGTATCTTTTTTTTTTCAAACTCTTCACCTGTGCTTATGATGGAGATGGCCAGAGATGGGCCTTCGTTATTCTTTTTTTTTCAATCTCTTCACCTCTGCATGTATATCTTAAATCTTAAACTCCTATAAAGTTTGCCTAATGCCCACTACCTATTTCTCTAGCATCTCCTTAAGCCATTAAATAGCACTTTGCCTCAAATCTTAAACTCCTATAAAGACAAAGTCCACTAGCCTATTTTTCTCAATCCATAGAGTGCCACATCATCATCCTTTAATCCCAAACATCTCGGCATTTAAGCCACAACCTATGATGTGCTCACACAGGTTGTTGTTAAATGAAAAAAAGGAAAAACAAAAGAAAGAAAGAAAAATGCTCACTACACGTAGGCCCTACCGACCTGATACAGGGTAGAGATCAATTATGCATTGCAAGGAGCAAATTTCACGTTTCCTACAAGTATACACTAAATTCGATGAACCTATATGCCAATACATTTGTTGGCTTCTAGCTATTTCAGGTGCTACAACACAGATCATCTCATCTTTATGCATCTCCACATCTCCAAATATAGCTTACCATCAATTCAATTAACCATTCAAAGGAACAAGACTCCATAGGCTTAAATTTTGGGTGTGCAACTATGTGCTTGAAACAATATATAGAACATGTGTTTGATAAATTTCATCCTAATCCAAATAAATTTATTTTTTATGCAATGAAACAATATATATAGAACATGTGCATGATAAATGTCTTCCTAATCCAATTAAATTTATTTTTTATGCAATGAAGCAATATATAGAACATGTGCATGATAAATTTCTACCAAATTCAATTAAATTTATTCTTTATGCAATTGAAATTCTTCTAAAATACCCTTTGAAGCAACGCGAGAATCCTCCTAGTTGACTTATATTAGAGGGAAGTTAAATCTCAAAAAAAATATGAGAGGGAAGTGAGCGTATACGATTTGGAGCATCTGTTTCCGGTTCATTTGAAGGGGTCAAAATTACCCGCAGTTTTGTTTTGTTGGATTGGAGACAAATTCATGGAAAAGCACTATGCAAACCCAATGCGTGTCCGCCACTCATTATGGGCTGTTGGCGCGAAAACTCACAGGCGCAACCCCTTGCGTCCGCAGCCCCAATCGCCCCCGTCCAATTCGCGCAGTGATTCGTGCGCAGTGAACTCCCTTGGCCCATTCCAACAGCACATGTCCCATTCCCATTCCTTCTTCACAGTAGGCCTCCAACACTTTTTCGAATCCATAGCCCACGTCCCATTCCAGTACCCCCGGTACCCGGCGCCCAACCCTGCCACACACCTGACACGCCAGCGCCTGCACGTGTTTTTGCCTGCGCTGCACGTTGATTTTGCCTGCGCCTGCACGTTTGCATATCCACTTTTCTCATTGCATGTCCACGTTTTTTTATAGTTCACATTTTTTCCAGATAATTTGTTATTTACTACATTTTGGTTAGCGTTAATTCCTCATCTCATAGTTTACTATCTGGATTAGTCTTGAGCGGCAGTAAAACAGTAACTTCGGTTGGTCGTTATTTTTTTTTCAGTTTTTTTTTTTTCATGTTACCTTTTGCATAGTTTGACTGGTGTACCTCAAGCTGTATACTAGTTGCAGAAACAATCAGGCCCCTATAAATTCATATTAGTATTTTTCAATTTTTCTATATAATACAGGTTAAACTAATATCCTAAATTTGCTCACTAGTTAGGGAATCATGCCTTTGTGAGAATCCAAGTCAGGACGCTGTACAGCCCCGTGTCTTTCCTGCAAATTACACCACATGAATTAGCTATTTTTGGTGACTGTCACTTGCTTTATATATTTTTTTTTTGCTACTTCGCAACTTGCTCCTGCAGATTTATGTACTCCTTTTCCCACTCCCCACCGACAACATCTCGTGTGGTTTGATTAAATTTAAAAACGAGCTTGTTTTGTTTCACATGCTTGATGTACCAAATACAACTCTAGTACAATGTTATGTTCAAATATGTCAATTTTATCTAAATTTATATAAAAACTATTATTTATCATACTAAATAGTCAATATTAAATTTTTCATCGAACATATCTGATTAGTATATTCATTGAAAGAAATAAATATTACTATTTTAAATTATATATCCGGTTAAACTCTAGACACTTTAACTAAGTATATATTTAGAAGACATCGCTCATGTGTGAACTTGTAATCTTGTTCTGTCAGGTGTGGCACGTATTGATAATAATATGTGTAACAACTACTTGCTCTATGCCATAAAAAGTGTTATTCTTAGTTTTTGAAAAGCCAAAAGCATTTAGCTTTGATTAGATATATAGAAAAACTAATATTTAAATGTATATGGACTGATCATTCTAGTGGTTTCAAGGTATATGTACAATGAAATGAAATAGAATAAGGAAAGATACATGTAGCCTAAGTATGTTTGAACATTAACTAACCATTATATCCTAATCGAGTTATATATGGGCACCCATGATATGCTCAGTCCCTAATGCATCGCCATCAGCATTTAAATAAAGGAAATAAAGTACGGCTGTATTTGGGAGATTAATGGCAGCTTAAAATGCTAGTTCCATTGCAACATCTGAACTTATGCTAACTCATGGGGCTGCCAAAAAAGGCACCAAGCTGTTAGACATTGCCTCAACCAGATTTTAGATGCAAACAGAAATATACTGATTCAGCTAGAACTGTAGATGCAACAGTAGTAAAAGGCAAAAATATACCCATCTTCGTATCTGAAAATGTAAAATGACGAGAGGGTAACATAGTATGAAATCTGAGCTAGTTAACTTTTCTCGATGATGTACTATCACGTAGGAATACTAGTAATTAATTAATCCATAGTCATTAATTATAGCACTAGTTAACTTTAGCCAATGTGAAAGGACAATAGAAGATAAACACTCCTCTACTGTGAGTACGCATTCAGCATTGTTGGGTTGTTTGAGAAGCATGCAAAAGGATAGTGATGGGCAGTCTGACATTGGACTGCAGAACGTAGTTTGTTTTCACTATAAATGGTTTTTATAAGGACTTGTGGAATACTTTTTTTTAGGGAAAATAACATTACACTATTTAGATGATGTTCTTCTTTATTATCAGTCTATTACAAGTCCAAATTGTATAGACAGTGATCTGAAGTAGATAGAGCTAGTTCAAATACAGTAAACAATTTGTAATTAGTGCAACCAATAACCCATTTTTATGTGTTGCAAGGATGCCAAAAAAACTATGAAGCAAGCACAAACTGCTCTAAAAAATTAAAAACACTGTGACTGGAGATGATAGGCCAAACTGTGAATTAAGTTCATGTTTTTTATAGCAATTATCATCCTCCTTCATTTGAATACCTAAAGAGCAGTAGAGACACACGCACAGACAGCAGACAGTAAGACATCTGGATCAGTGTTTTGAAGCACATAGAGGCAATGTAGCTGCCAAGAAGTATCGTTACAAGTAATGGAGGAAACTGTAGCTTGAAAAATTATTTGTACAAGACATAGGTAAAGGTCATAACAAACGGTAGAGGAAACACATTGTGCTTGTTACAAGTAATGTGGAATGCATGTAAGTAGAGGTATATATGACATTACGAGTTTAGCTAATTCAAAACTAGTAAGTAATTGAAACTTACGAATGAAATCTCTTCTACATTAGTTCTAATGCAGAGATGTATAACAGTGTTGAAGAAAAACAGTTAAAATGCAGTGCTGAACAAGTACAAATTGCATGAAACTACTTCAGGGAAAAGAGAAATGACGAGCACATATTTTTAATACCTGCCGGAGTACCCGCGGAGAAAGACAGAGAAGGATGGATCTAGATCGAGACTGACAATCCGAAAGTGACTCAAGGGAAAGAGAGAGGTGCGGATCCGCGTTAGAACAGAGAGAGATTGAGACGGCGAGATCTAAAAATAGACAGAGGCATTGAGAGGGAAATACTTGGCGGCGGTAGAGAGTTTGAAGGATAGGAGAGAGAGACGGCGAGATCTAAAAATAGAAGAACAGAGAGAGAGATTGAGACGGCGAGATCCAAAAAAGAACAAAGATTGAGCCGGTTTTTGCACAAAGATTGAGCCGGTTGGTGGCATAGCAGAGAGAGGAAGAGAGAGCAGGAGTAGGTTGAGAGGGAGAGGGAGAGGGAGAGAGAGAGGGGACAGAGAGAGAAAGCTGGCGTCAATGGCGAGAGAGAGTGGCAGGGAGAAGAAGCAGGAAGATGAAAACTTTGAAAGGGGGGAATGGAATTGGGATAGATGGGAATTGAATGAGTAACATGAGCAGGACGGGAATGCTGGAGCCGGCATAGGAAACGAGGGGGGACAAGCGCTGCTGTTGACTAGCTCGAATCACGAAGCAAGGAGGACGGTTTAGATAGGGGCTGCGGCCGCAAGAGGTTGTGCAAAAACCGGGTTGTGGACAAAGGCAAGGTGTGCCTGAAGCACCTGTGTTCAATCACATTACGGTAGCCTCTAGCAACTGCTACTTCTCAAAATCTTCTGGTGTCATTTGTACTTATTCTAGGGGACACCAGAAATACTTAGCTTACCTAGGTCAATCAGAAGAAAATTCTTTCTTCCCTCGCCATGTGTTCAGACTGCCAAATCACTACACTTCGAAGAGTTTGCACTTGAGCTGATGTTTTGTTT
Source organism: Themeda triandra (assembly GCA_018135685.1). Taxonomy (NCBI): domain Eukaryota; kingdom Viridiplantae; phylum Streptophyta; class Magnoliopsida; order Poales; family Poaceae; genus Themeda; species Themeda triandra. The sequence goes on along the minus strand of JAENPR010001759.1, from coordinate 21,779 downwards.
GGCTGTGCACCAGAAATGAATCTTCTCTGTGTTTATCGCAGAGAGGGACTCGCCTCAAGTCCCTCAAGAGGATTTAGGCCTTGTTTAGTTCACCCCAAACTCCCAACTTGGACACTATGCAAAAAGAAGATTCCCCGTCACATCAAACTTGTGGTACATGCATGGAGTACTAAATATAGATGAAATTAAAAACTAATTGCACAGTTTTGTTGTACTTTGTGAGACGAATCTTTTGAGTCTAATTTATCAATATTTGGACAATATTTCACAAATACAAACGAAATTCTTCACGGTCTTACCCTGATATGTGAACGCCTGAATTTGGACTCCCAATTTTGAGATCTAAACAAGGCCTTACTTCTCTCTGCTAGTCAGTTGCCTAGCTTTTGGCTTGGTCAGTGTCTGAGTGAAAACGAAGACGTAGAGTATCGTGTCGTGTACCGCGGAAGCCGAAAAATAGGATATAGGACACCCGGTGTACAGTGGAAACTGAACCGGTCCGCAAGCCAACATTTTGCACCACTGTGTTGTAAAAAAAAAACATTTTGCGCGCACCACTGAAACGGTGAAACCACATACTACTCACATGGTTCCTACTTTGACCATTTTTAATACTTGTTGCTTCAGCTTTTGGGTTATTAGATCTTTCAGAAGCAAATTAAATTGGCGGTTAAGTGATTAGGAAATTAAATGAAGTCTGTGACGACGCACTATGAGAACCTAGTCAAGACCAGAAAAAAAAAAGATAGGTAAACTAGTGCGTGGTACTACCATCGAATACTACACGCCGACACGGCAGTGTGTGAAACGAGTAAGTACCGATAGTCACGCAACTTCCTGGAACCTCTTTCCTTGGATTAGTAAACAGCGAATGTTGTGTGTCGTGGGATCCTCTGTGGCCAGTACTCGACACAAAGGGAATGCCACTATTTGGAGGTTATGCCAATTGCCAACACGCAAAGAAGCTGAGGAAATGACCTGAAGTGATGATCGAGGTGGAGTCGTCCTAGCAAACTATTGCATTTATAGTTGGCCATGCAGCCCATGGACCGCGACTCGGTGCTTTTGGACCAGCCCGGGCTAGCCCGAAGCACCGGGTCGTGCCGAGGCCGTCACCCAGGCCCGTGACACGGCACAGGCATGGCCCGGTAAAAGAAGATGGCCCGGTGGCGGTTCGACTAGCCAGCCTACTTAGAATGGAGGCCACCTCAACTACCCCACTAGCCCGTCAAAATTTGGCTTGCTAAGCCACAAACCCTAACCTTTCCCTTCCTCTCCCCACCACGCCGCAGCCCCGCACTCGCGCACGCATCGCGGGTTCGCGGCTCGTTCGTCGCAGCTCAAGTTCCACCACACTCATCTCCGCCTCCGTGCCTCACTCTCTCCGGCGGTGGGTCGGTGGCCGCCACATCCTCACCTCCTATAGCTCCCACCCCCACTCTCTCTGTCTCTCTTGCAGACTCTTTCCCTCACCATCCGGTCAGGGCTCGAGCAGAGCCCCACCGTCGGTGGGTTGGTGGCTGCTGCCCCATGAGAAAACAACGCCGACAATTATATATTTAAAATATTAATATTTATAACATATAATTAGTATAATTAGAAAGATCTTTGAATCTAGTTTTTTAACAAATTTATTTGGAGTTGAATCTAGTTTTTTAACAAATTTATTTGAAGATACAAACATTACACGTATTTTCTATAAATCGAGTCTAGCACGCACACCAATAATGATAATTAAAAAAGAGACGAGGGAGTACTGTATATAATTGCTCCCGTCTTGGTACTGTTTCTAATTGCTCCCGTTTTGAGACGGATGGAGTATTACAGATACGTGGTACAGATTTGGGTATGGTAAACCTAAATTTTACATATACTGCTGATGACCGCTGTATGCTCAGGCGCTCTGCCTAGCAACGAACTGGTTACACACATTCCAGCCAGAGAACATCGAAGACACGTTACTCGAGATCGAGAGGTCGTTACTGTTTGATTTCGCTACCAAAGTTAAGTGTCTCCATCTGCCTGTCGCCATCCGCCGGAGGCCGCCGATCGTCGCATCTGCCGGAGGCCGCCGATCGCCTGAGGAAAGGCGCCGATTCCACTCGTAGCAACGAACTCGCCGATTCCACTCGTAGCAACGAACTCGCCGATTCCACTCGTAGCAACGAACCGGATGCCGCCTGTCGCCAAGCCGCCCCGCCATCCGATCCGCCCGCGCCGCCATCCGCCCCGCCATCCGATCCGCCCGCGCCGCCATCCGATCCGCCCGCGCCGCGTTAGGAAAAGCTAGGCGCCAGTGGGAAAAGCTAGCGCCAGTAGTCAGGAAAAGCTAGCCCTGCTACGAGTGGGTCTATCGGTATAAATAGAGGTGTGCCTCGACCTCGTGCTTCTATGTTCATAAAAAAGCTAGTTGTTCATCCGTCATCTCTGAGCGCCGGAGCAAAATACGCTTGGAGGAAAGGAACAGGTATGATCTCAGATCTCTAACCTTCGCTGGCAACTTACCCTGCTTACCTGGGTCTCGATGCCGTTGGTCTGAAGGAAGACGTGGCTTAACTCGTGATTAACTGTCTTCTACGCCGCGATATTTGTTTCCATGTAGAAGTTTTCAATCACCGGGCCGCGGGTCCTCATCTTTTCAGTTCATTGTGGTTTGGCGTTTGGTAAGTTTAGGCTTCCCAATTGCACCTTTATTTTTTGACCGAAGCGTTGCACCTTTATTATGTACTTTTAAATTGTTTTTTACTTAATGAAAAACATACGAAAGCATGGTCGCAAAAAAAAAAGATCTCTGCCCTCTTGAATCTCAGTTCCTCATCATCACATCCAATTCTGAAACGAAAATCGTGTTTCCCTTTTTCTTCCAAAAAAATGGAAACGTGGTGCTGTTGGTATTTTTAGTTCTCGCATGAGATTAGTATGCACTCTCATTATGGCAAGCAGCTACAGTTACTTTTTTTTTTACAATTTATTCATTCACGGAAATGGTATTACGATGAGCAGGTCGGTCGGTGACACTCTCAGTCTCTCTCGTCTCGATCAGCAGTCAGCACAAAGCATGGACGCTCCGATGATCGGCTTCTGCATCGTCTCGGTCACCGTCGCCGTTGCCGCGACTGCCGAGGCTCAGCCGGGGATGTTAATGCCCCTTGCGCTATGCGTCGCGTTTCACTTGGGGATTATGCTTGTGACCCGTGGCATCATCGCGCACGCTGGTGGACGCCGCCGCACCTGAAGCCGGCTAAGCCAGAAAAACGGCCGGCGAGATGGCTGGTCGACGTGATCGTCTTCGGTAGCGGCTTGGATTTTCTGCACTCGTGGCAGAATCCTACTGAATAAAATATACCGCTGCTACTTGTCACATAGTACTACTCAGTGCGCCCACTTGTCGTGTTTGCCATTTTGTTTTGTTTGGTTGAGTTTCGTCTCTGTTTTGTTTGGTTGAGTTTCGTCTCTGTTTTGTTTGGTGTCAGTATCAGCAAGCAAGTTATATTGTACTGTACTAGAGTAATAAAATGCTAGAAGTAAAAAAAAAAAAAATCTATGCCAATGTATGTGGGATGCATCGATCATGTTTGTGCAGCACCGATGACCAGATTGAATTCAGTTTTCAATTTTGTTGTTGGTGTGTATATGTGTGGTCTTATTATGTACTTCCTCCTTTCTAACTTATATAAGTCGTTTTAGCTTTTCTATGCTATATATATGGACTAAGATATATTATGTTTGAATATATAGCAAAATCCGTTGTGCATATTGTAACTATTGTGCATATTGTAGTTGTAAAGAGAAGACAAGAAGAAATTTTATACACTGGTCGGTTTCCGTTGGAAGAAAATATTAGCTCACGAGAAAAGACACTAATGATGTTCGGCAGGAAGTTTTCAAGAATCAAGAGAAGAATGTTTCATGTCTAAAAGAACAAATATTTCTTGATTAGGAGAAAATATCCTAGTTGCACACAAGTATAATAAAAAAAATGTTCCAACTCAATACAAGAATGGTACACCCTGTTTGGATGTACCGCCCTCAATGTTGGAGGGTACCGCCCACCATCCCTGCTAGTGGTTCATCGCCGCATGTGGTTCACTACCGTCAAACACGCCACTGCCCGGAGACCACCTCTACGCATCGCCGCGACCCATGATGGCTCAAGCAGTCAGGCTACCTACTTGAGTGCAACCTTCTTTCTTTACTTCGGCCACCGGCGTTGTATCCCTCGTCGACGAAGAGGGAGCCTGGAGCGGACCTCGCGATGGTGAAGAAGGACAGAGGAGATGCGGAGGGAACCTCATCGGTAGAGAGCTCGAGTAGAGGCGGCACGAAGAGGCAGGGTGGATGGGATCTTTCCGATAGAGTGATGCAGAGAGGGAGGGTGGCCAGAATCTTGCCGGCAGTGAGGGAGGATGAAGCGAAACCATGATGGCGGAAGGAAGAGCATATGCAATGTCGAGAGGTAGTGAGGGGCGTTGGAGGTGACCCTCACCAACAGAGGAGGACAAAGTTGACTCACCAATGGAGAGCCCGAGCAAAGATCTCGCCACTAGAGAGCCCAAGCACAAGAGAAGGGAGCAACGTATGGACAATCAAATAAGAATTGGCATTATAACCTTACTTTATTCTAGCTACTAGTTCTATCTACGACTAATACCAAACAATATAGTACAGAATATTTGGTATTGAACCTATTTCCATTCTAAGGCTAGATTAGCGTATTGGCACCCAATTTAATTTCTCCGACCCAATGTCTACATTCATATAGAGTCATGCTTTGCAAGAAAAATATTTACTCGCTAAAAGTAGGATGATTATTTTCATTTAATAGTCTTATATGTTTTCCTACGGTGCACTGTTATTTTCTGTACTAGCTGTACGAGTAAAGTTTTACTATTTTGATTGAAAGCAATGTACGGGTAGAATTGTACCGTTACAGCTGAGCGTAGTATAAAACCGGAGAGTATGGTGAATATGCCTTTGTCGACTTGTCTGAGGTCTGACTGTCCCACCGGCTAGTGACTGTCACTGCTTTGCTTGACAAGGAGTCCAAGCAATTGGCTTGCTCGACATGTTCGGTGTCTGCACGTCAGTAGCGATGTATCAGGGGCGTGCGATGCAGAGAACCACCTCTGCTCACCACCTCTCCGCTCTACTCTGCTCCCCGGCAGAGTAATGAGGTAGTCTTGGAGCTGGTCCTTCAGTGGTGTGCTCGTGCACTCAACCAATACAAACACGGCCTTTTTGCATGGTGTGCACTTTTGTCGTCATGGTGTGCACAGCATGTCCTTTAGTGGTGTTGCAAAATTGCGATCAACGTTATTTGCACAGAGCGATAAACATTCCACGCATGTTACCAACTAAACCATCCAGTAATCCACATCATACTGCCACATAATTGTTGTATGGTAGAAATATATTGACAAGGCCATAAGAAAATATGCGTGCGCACATACACACAACAAACTACTTATGAACAGATACTACAGCTGTACCCAGATGAGAGACGTTAAAAAAAAACAAACTACTTGTAGAACATAATTGCACATTTTGCAACTTGATAGACTAAACTGATGCAATAATATAACAAGCGTCATTGTATGGTGACTGCAATTTACTCGAGTAATATATACACACAACAAATTTGAGCAGACGATGTCTACAAATGGGGAAAAGGGAACCAAATGTTCTAACTTCCAAGTGATACTAAATTGCTTATGGAAGGAAGTCGTAGACCTTGTTGCCGCCTGGATTGGATAAGAATCGATCACACCATGGATTCTGGTGGAATCCTCGCCACTTGTTTAACCTTATACACAAGTGCGTCTTCCGTTTGCGCAAATGCAAACCACACCATTAATGCCATTATAACAACGCTCGCTATCTTCAGGAGGATGTGCTCTTCAGCAAGGATATTGCCAACAGCCACCACGATTGCGATGGTAACCGCAAAGACCTGGAACATACTAGTATATAGAAGATGTGTAAGTCAGCGACGAAAGTTTATTAGAACATGCCTGTAAAGAAGCGGGACAGGCACGAGCACGATGGACTGAAACATGTGAGCAAGGCATGTTTCTAGTTTCATATTATCTGATGGCAGGTGACTTATGTATACATGATGACAGAGCATCTCCAACAACTCCCAATATCAACTTGATATTCTATATTTTTTTGGTAAAAACACAAAATCTCATCTCCAACAACTCCCAATATCCACTTGGTAAAATACCAACTTGGGAAAAAACACCCTCCGCGCGCGGAGAGCGTGCGTATCGCTCCGCTCGGCTCGGCTCAGTCGCGCGCCCGCTGCTCCGCCGCTCTCGCCCGCCGCGCTGCAGCGCCCGCTCGCCAGCTCCCGCTTGCCCGCACCCGATTCGAGCACCCCGACGCCGTGGACCGCTCCGGCCAACTCTTCACGCGACGACGACACCAGGCGGCGGCCGATGCTGTTCCCGGACAAGCTGAGATCGCTCGCTCGACAATGGCGGACTCCGACCTTAGCGAGGTCCTCGACAAGCTGAGATCGCTCGAGACCAAGATGACGACTCCGACCCCGACTCGGCACTCCGTTCCACGGCTGCTCTGACTCCGACCTTGTCCGACCCTCACTGCGCTCTTAATATTTTGATGGGAAATGCTTAAAAGTTTCGCTTTTTCATTACGATCGCGTAGGATCAAGCCTCACGCGATTTGGTGGAGCCGTTGTCGAGAAATCGTGAGTCAAAATTTGCACCCCGCTGGTCAACATCGTGTTCTGATCGTGGAGGAGCTGCGCGGTGGGGAAGAAGTAGGCAATGATATGCGGGTCCCATCTGTCATCCTCTAGTTTTACCAAGTTGGAATACCAAGTTGTTGGAGATAGCTCTTTTTTTCACTTGGGAAATAAAATAGCAAGTTGCTATAACATAAGATATACCAAATAAATTATTGGGAGTTGTTGGAGATGCTCTGATGACTTCAATTGTAATCTCTTCCAACACACGCGTATTTGGAGGATTGATGAGGCGGAAAAATTAGTTCGGTTTTCACTGTATTCCATAGATACATAGATATTGGCAGAGATTTAGAATTGAAGTCCCTTACCCGGAGGGCCCACCGGTAGGCCGGCTTGATGGTTAGCATCGTAGGTTCCAGTTCTTGATATTCGCCCTCCTCGTCCTCCTCGTAGCGGTCGCTGTATGATGATGACCTCCCGGCGCGCATGCTAGTGAAGAGAAACATATTTGACATGGCGTACTAGCACGCGGGATTTGTGGAAGCTCCGGCCGGTGGTGGGTGGCGGCGAAACTGGCGGTGCTCACCCGCGTGATATGGACGGCGGCGGCGGATGAGCTCGATGGATCGATGGATCGACCGATCGATCGGGTCGAAGTCGAGCCGGCGCGCGCGTATAGTATTTTTCTTGTATCTTGGGAGACACACCTTGGCCAGAGCTCGCCGTTGACTTTTGTCCTTTTTTATTAAAAGCAAATTTTCATTTACAATTATTTCACAATTTTTTGCAACAATTGTTCCACATTTTACAACAAATTGTTCGTCAATAATTATTCACGCAATAACTGTTGTTCACACATGCGGTCGCTGTATGATGATGACCTCCCGGCGCGCATGCTAGTGAAGAGATCTAGCACCAGCATATTTGACATGGCGTACTGGCACGCGGTATTTGTGTGGAAGCTCCGGCCGGCGAAACTGGCGGTGCTCACCGGTGTGATATGAACGGCGGCGGCGGCGGCGGCGGGTGAGCTGGATGCCTGGATCGATCGATCTGGTCTAACTCGAGCCGGCGCGTATAGTAATATAGTATGGTGCGGCGTGGGCACCTTGCGACCTTGGCCCTATTTTATGGGCGACAGGCACTGCATGCAGAGTAGTCGTAGGATTCAGAGTTCGAATACTACAGGGGCTTGGGCCACCACACGTCCACATATCCGTTTTGGGGGCCTTGCCTTCGTTCAACTCGCTGGACGTTGACCTTTTTCTTTTAAAAAATAAAATTCTTTGACAATTATTGCACATTCTTTTTGCAACACAATCGTTCCACATTTTACAACAAACATTGTTCGCACTTCGCTCGGGCACGAAATACCGAATACCGAACCAAAAATACCGAGGATCGAACCGAAAATACCGAAACCGAAAATTTCGGTACCATGTTCGGTTCCTAATCTTCAGGAACCGAATTTACCCGAGGTATATTCGGTTCTTTACCTCGGTTTACCGAATTTACCGAAATATGTTGAATGTGGGTGTAGTTATATTATTAATTATACTATTATAGAGTATTATATTATATATTTGTATTAATCTACTCTTATAATCGTGTGATCTTTTATATGTATATGTATTTGACACTATAATTATGTATAAAATCATGTCAAAATTATGTGAAAATTGAATATTTAACGTGCAATTACATGTCTTTTTGATTTGTTCGGTACTTTCGGTAAATACCGGAACCGAACCGAAAGAAATGCGAAACCGAATTACCTCAGTACCAACTTTCCAAGGAACCGAATTTACCGAGGAACCGAGTACCGAACCGATCGGTTCGGTAATACCCGAATGCCCAGACTGAGTTCACACAACAATTGTTTCAGAAAAATTCTGAGCTGTTTTTTTATTCAGCCCATGGCCTCATGGGCTGTCTGATTTTCAAGTTAACAGTAGGATTCCTATAAGACAATAATAGCACACGGCCCACGTGGCCTGGATCATCGTCCTACACTACGGAAGTACTACTCGGTTTTACAACGCAGGTCGCTTGAGTTTTGTGCTAAACTAAACTTCTTTTGACTTTAACCAAATTTATACGTAAGTATCTATAATAACTAATAAATATACACTACCAACACATATTTGACATGAGAAGGCGCCGCCGCGCATGAAGCCGGCGAGCCAAGAAAACGGCCCACAAGATGGCTGTTGGTCGCCGTGTCAGCATCACAGCAACTCAGCACCGTCTTTGGTAGCGGCTTCGACTTTCTGCACTCGCGGCAAAATTCTACTGAATAAAATATGCCTCTGCTACTTGTCACGTACGGAGTATGTACTACGCTTTCTAGTGTGCCTACTTGTCATGTTTGTCGTTTTATTTGGTTTGATTGAGTTTCATCTCTGTTTTGTTTGGTGTCGGTATTATCCCAAACAAGTTGTGTTGTACTGTACTGGAGTAATAAAATGTTAGAAGTAAAAAAAATCTATGCCAATGTATGTAAAATGTTAGAAGAAAATATATGCCAATGCATGTGAGATGTGTAAAAAATCTATGCCATTGTATGTGAGATGCATATGGATCATCTTGGATTCAAAAGTGGCCGCTAACAATTACTATTAGCAAATAATCACTACTCCCTCCGTCCCAAAAATAATGACATTTTTGACTTTCAGACATTGTGTTTAATCATTCGTCTTATTCAAAAAAATTATGCAAATCATAAATTAGATAAATTATTATTAAAATATCTTTAATTATAAAACAAATGATAACAAAATAAATAATATTTATATAAATTTGTTGAATAAGACGAACGGTCAAACACAATGTTTTAAAGTCAAAAACATCATTCTTTTTGGGACGAAAAATATTTGTATAACAGATAACTACTATCTATAGGGATCCAAATATACACACCAAAATCGCGATGCCTAAAAATGGGGAATAGGCAATTAACCAAATGTTCTAACATCCAAAAATACATTTTTCTACTACTAAATTGCTTATTAAAGGAAGTTTGTTGCCGCCTGTGTGGTGGATAAGAATCGATCACACCATGGATTCTGGTGGAATCGTCGTCACTTGTTTAACCTTATACACAAGTGCGTCTTCCGTTTGCGCAAATGTAAACCACACCACTAGTATCATTACAACAACGGTCACTGTCTTTAGGATGATGTGCTCTTCAGCAAGGATATCGCCAACAGCCACCACGATTGCGCTGGTAAGCACAAAGCCCTGCAACATATATAGAAGATGTCTAATTAAGTCAGCGGCAAAAGTTATTATTAGGCACAATGGACTGAAACACTAACAAGGCATGTTTCTAGCAGTAGTAGTATGTAAAACATGTGAGCAAGGCATGTTCTAGTTTTATATCTGATGACAGGTGACTTAAGCATACATGATAGCAACGCTGATGACTTAACTTGTAATCTCTACACTGATGACGTATTTTGGAGGACTGACAAAGGTGGAAATTTAGTTCGGTTTTCGACTGCCAGCCATGAGTCGAGGTAAAGTAAGCATATATGAATATAGTCCCTTACCCGGATGGCCACCGGTAGGCCGGCTTAATGGTTAACATCGTAGGTACTAGTTCTTGATACTCGTCGTCCTCGTAGCGGTCGCTATATGATGATGACCTCCCGGCGCGCATGCCATTGAGGAGACCTAGCAGCAACATATTTGACATGGCGTACTAGCACGTGGGATTAATTTGTGGAAGCTCCGGGCGGCAAAAATGGCGGTGCTCACGTACCGGCGCGATATGGACACGGCGGCGGCTCGAGGGATCGGTCTTGAGCCGGCGCGTATAGGTTATCTTGGGAGCTGCGTGAGCACCTTGGCCCTTTTTTATGGGGAGGCACGGCTTGATCTGCAAAAAAACTACATAGTTCTAGTAGGATTCAGAGTTCGAATACTACAAGGGCTTGGGTTTGGGCCTTGGCTTCGTTCAACTCGCTCTCCGTTGACTTTTTCTTTTTTATTAAAAACAAAAAAATCTTTTACAATTATTTCACATTTTGTCCAACAATTGTTCCACATTAACAATTATTCACGCAATAATTGTTGTTCAGCTGTGGCCTGTTTTCTTCATTCGGCCCATGGGTCTCATGGGCTGTCTGGTTTCAAGTTTATTTTTTTACTTTAACCAAATTTATACTACATATTAAATATATTCAACATCTATAATAAGTTAATAACTAATAAATATACACTAGCAACACATATTTTTATACTGAATTAACAAAATAAGTTTGTGCCATTGTAAATTGCCGTGGCTTTTTAATCTTTTGATTCAATTAGAGAAATTTGACTACAGATAAAATGAATTACATGCTCATCACTATACCATAAGGACAGTTAGACTCTCCACAATGTAGTGTTTTTGCGGTGCTTGGACCTCCTGTCCAAGCATCGGTGCTATACATTGTGAGCGATGCCAACTTTGGGAGGAAATTTGGCACCGAGGCATGTTCGTTCACCTCAAAATGGGCGTGGTTCGGGTCGAACCGAGGTTTCTCAGAACCGGCCCAAAAAAACGGCCCTATTGGGCTCCATATTCGACCCATCAAGGGCGTGTGGGTCGGTGGGTCGGAGCTGCTCGACCCTTAGGTTCCAGGGGTTCGACCCTGCCTTTCGTCCGTGTCCGTGTGGGCTCGATCTGCGCCCCGCCGCCGCCGCCGCCCGGCTGGCCGGCTCGATCTGCGCCCCATCGCCGTCGCCGCCCGATCCATCCGCACCATCGCCTGTATGGGCTCGATCTGCATCATCTGTTCCATGCGAATCTGCATTCAGCCTTGCGAAAAGACTTGTCTCAGACTTTCGAAGCCGCTTAGCTCCTAAGACAGTGGAAGTTTTAATGTGCTCACAGGATTGGTTTCGTGCTGCGGGTACAACAAAATTCAGTATGGAGTCTATTGATCGTGGTCTTCTTGATGAAAGCAATGAATATGTGTGAAGAAGAAAGAGAATGAGAAGGTGAGATCCAATACAGTAGCGTTACTTCTAGCATTTTCTTCTTATGAATATGTTAGTAGTATAATCTGATTTGTGATCTTTGCACTAGTTATAGTTAGTACACAGCTAGTATTTCTCTGGTTTTTCTTCAGTGAGAATGTTAGATTGTTAGCTGCCTGGTTGGCTGTTCCTGGATAATGAACTACTGAATTTCTGAATTTCTGGACAACGAAGTACTGATCTTGTTTTATTCTGGATAGTGCTTACTGTCAGTGAGAGCCTTGGTGCTTATAAGGAATTTCTTTTCTGATCTTGTACTTTTCTGATGCAGCTAGCTAGCTAGCTCTATATTCAGGCACACGCATGCATTATATTCAGGCACACGCATGCATACATATACTGTTTTTAGAATTACTAGATGAGGCTGAGCAATTTTTCATGGGTACTAAGCTTTCCAATGCTTTTCAGGTACATATCAACTCGAGCGCTATCAACTCCATGGAGGATTTGATCATGAAGATGTAGTTTAATTTATTTTTCAGTTTTCTTGGAGGATGTGATCAAGATCTCAACAAATTTTTAGTTCATATTATGTATATTGAGACTATGACATTGGGCCATAGGACGCAGCTTTTCAGGCTTAGCTTGAGTCTGTCTAGTGTCTATGGTTCATGTATAAGTCGCACAAATGTTTTCAAGTCGCCCTATTATACAGTTGCAGACTTGCAGTTGATGTGCTGTATTGGTCTGTACGTACGATGCTAGTGCTAGTGCGTAGTATGTTTGTGTCTTACAGACTATCCGCACTCATGAAATTTTTACAGTGTCTTTCTAAAAGGAATATTCTGTCCTAGTCATCAAGATTCTATCACTATACCAATTTCTTCCGCACTCACGAAACTTTTACGTGTACTCTATCATGTGGGACCCGCACGTCGGTTTATTTTTTATTTTTTCCCCTCACCTTCCCTTCTCTCTCTCCTCTATCCCTTTACGGCTTTCTTCCCCGAGACGAGGACGACGAGGACCCCGCAGGCCATGGCGGCGCGCGGCGCATCCGGCCACGGCGACCCCTCCCTGTGCGCGCCGGCGAGCCGCCCCCTTCCCTGCGCGGCCCTCCGCCCCGGCCATGGCGCGCGGACGCGAGCTCGGCGCCCCGGCCATGGCGCGCGGACGCGAGCTCCGCTCCCCGGCCATGGCGCGCGGACGCGAGCTCGGCGCCCGACCATGGCGACGGGAGGTCGGCGCCCCGGCCATGCTCCCCTGCGGGCTCCCCGGCGAGGTCCTCGAGCTCGTCCCTGCTCCCCTGCGGTGGGCTGGGGAGAGCTCGGCCTCCCCGGCCATGGCGGCGCAGGGCCCGTTGAAGCTGTGGGCGGGCGAGGTGGCGCGGCGAGGTGGGCGGGCGCGGGTTCTTCTCCTCCTCGCGCGGGCGATGGAGGCCACGGCGGCGCTCCCGGCTCCTCACCACCACCGGCGGACGGCGAGGCGGCTCCCCTGCTCACCACCACCGGCGTCGAGCGCTGCCCCATCTCCATCGCCGGCGGGCGGAGCAGGCCAGCGCGGACGAGACGGGGGCGCGCGCGAAGAAGAAGACGGCGGCGGCCGCCATGGCCGAGCTCCCTCCGCGTTTCTCGGCGGCGCTTCGGCGGCCATGGACGGGACGGGCGCGAGGGCGCGATGGCGCGCGCGGCGCGCTGCTCCTCGCGCCGCGAGGAGAGCAGCAACACCGGCGGGTGCGCCGGCGAGGAGAGCCCGGCCCGGCCTTTCCCTCCCTGCGCCAAGCCGCTCGCTCGCCCGCCGGCCCGGCCTCTCCCTCCCCTGCTCTCTTTCTCTCTCTCCCCGCGAGGACGGCGCGCGGGCCCCGTGCGCGGTTTACCGTCGCCTCCGTACGGCGCGACGGGGGCGTACGCGAGGTTGTCGGGGCATTTACCGGAGCCTTACCGTCCCCGCTGCGGAGCTTTTGCACTGTAAAAGGCTGAGGTGTCTCGTAGCGCATGCGGTACCGTTCTCCGGTGCAGCTCGTCTTATAGTCATGTTTATGCCGTATTGGTCGCACGAATGTTTGATCTGTACAATCGCACTTGCTTCTAGCCATGCCGATGCTAGTGTGTATGTTTGTGCGGCGGTCTGTACGCTTGCTTGCTGGTCTGCAAGTCGGTCCGTACGTACACGGCAAATGGGTCGAACCGCGATATCCATTGGTGCACCACGGGTAGTAAATTATTTAAATGGACTGGCCGGTGCTCCATTTGAAAGCAAATGGGTCGGAGGTTCGGCTGCGGTTCGAACCGTGGTTGAACCACCCCCATTTTGAACTGCGTTCACCCGTGCCTGATCAATAAAAAATGCTATTCCAGTGCGTGGATGGACGGAAGCCGCTGGCATGCAGACATGCAGCGGTCCACATTAACTTCCGTTGCGGGGTCCACGGTCAGACATTGAGCGGTGCCAAACGCTGTGGCCTTCAAGGAGACGAGGCATCGGTGCGGGCCACAGGGTTAAATTTTTTTGAGGCATCGGTCACACTGTGGCCGGTCTTAGTATCCACACACACGGAAGAAACTACAGATGTACTGATAACGCGCATCCTCAACATGGCATCAGCATCAGTAATTCAATATATTCATCGATCTATGGTTTGGTAGCACTAGAATCACTTATCACATCAATTCTCCTTTCTCCACCAGGTTAGTAAAATAAACTCAGGTATCACAGGCTACAGCATATCATCGCAGAAATACACTTGTGCATCCTCAACATCCCATCGATCAGCACATCCAGTTGCGCTAGCAGCACCACAGATATTCTACAACAGGTAGAGTAATATCAACTGTCCTACAGCTAGAGATCAATGTGCGGGCTCAAATGTGCATAGCAGTCGAGATCAATGTGTGGGCTCAAATGTACATCACAGTCGCAAGAGTATCCAGATCAATGTGCGGGCTCAAATATGCATCGCAGTCGAGATCAATGTGTGGGCTCAAATGTACATCGCAGTCGCAAGAGAAGAGGGCACATCGCAGTCACACCAGAGTAACAGAAGAGACAACGCGAATCAGCTCAGATCGTATGTCGTCTTGGCGGCATCTCCAGCTTGTCGGCTCTCCCCGCCACATCGTCTCCTCGGACACAGCTCTGCAACCAGCACAATGGCATACAAAACTAATAACTTGTCTGAAGTCAAATGAGAAAAAGGCAGGTTGATGTGTCCTATTCTAAAAACGGTGCACGGTATGAAAGGGAGCATACCAGTATCCAAGGCAGACCGAGGGCAATCGCAGTGATGATAAGCAGAAGCTTCAGCGCCCATAAGGTCGAAGGAAAGAATGCCCGATAGGTGAAGAAACAGAACAGAACCGCAGCGCCCAGTATGCCTAACCGGCCCAAATGCCTAGCGGCCAGAAGCTCCCAGTTGAACACTCCATACTGATTCATTACCATGCCTCCGGCTGCTAGAACCCACACTCCAGCGCTTATACCGGCAACCGTAGCCCACTCACCATTGAACAAATGCAGTCCTGCCGCCGCAGTGAGAATGGCGACTGGTGCAACAATCGCTAGACCATAAAGGACCGCTCTCTTATCCACGAGCTGCTTCTGCAAGTTTTCACACATCAAAGCGACGGACTGAATTAGTAATCTACTTTCTCTTCGTTCCATAATAGATGACGCTATGAAATATGTGTATGTCAAATTTTCTCAAGTTTATTAAAATAAATACAACATTTATATCTTCAAATAAGTTTATTAGATCAATCTTAGTGGAAAATTTCAGAATCCCAACAAATATTACCTCCTGATCAGAATAGATGGGCAGCATGGGCTTTCGGTCTGGGATGGCCGCCCGGAGCAGCTGCTGCTTCAACGACGGCGACGGCCGCTTCGGTGTACCTGGGCCTCGCTGCCAGCTCCACCAGCGGACGGGCGCTCCGGGCTTTGTGTTATCAGACAACAGAATCATCTGAGCAGCTGATGTCAGTTTGATGGCAATGCTAGCCACTCCGGCCTCCGAGGATGGTGCTGCTTCAGCGACTGAGGACAAATTCATGGCGGATTTGTTCAAGTCCGTGTCCATCACCTTCTTCTTTCTGCCCTCCCCATGAGCAAACTTCTCGGCGGCATAGAAAAAGGCACTAGCTGCGGCAGCCATCGAAGTGCCTGCCGCGGTTTTGGTGAATTCACGAGCCTGCTCTGTCAATGAGGCTAGAGTAGGGGTCTCCTTCTCAAACTTCTATCTTCTTTTCGTGGTCCAGTGGAGCAGATTCTTGCGAAAGCAGCGTGAGAGACCCAGAATCGAGCTCCTTCCCGTTTGGCTCAGGCTTCTCGGCTTCCAATTGATTCCTCTCATGCTCGTGTGGATTCGGTGCTCTATGCTTCTCGATCAGAGGCTCCTGCATCAGCAGTCGACCGTCTGAGGCCTTGGCCATGGTGGTTTCCCTGAACCTGTTGCAGTAGAACACTTGTCTGAATACACATTGTACTGACAACGGAATGATCAGATACCAAATTCTTTCAGAGTTTCTCACGGAAATCAGAAAACTAACTACGGGGATCAATCCGGTATGAAATGAGCAAGACCGAATAGCGCAAATAATTCAAGTAGACATCATAACAAAGAACTCTATCAAATGGTGACCTCAACGACTCTGTCCCTGCATACCATGATTCGACGCAGTTTTAAAGAATGACAGATAAATTCGTCAAGCGAAGGGATCGCAATCAAGAATAGACAATAATCTGTGGATTGATGTGCTCAGGAATCGCTGCCTAAAGCGAACCAGATGCAGAATTGCAGAGACACAGGAAACCTGACAGGAAGAAGCGAACAGTTTCAGACTTGGGCTGGGATAAACGCAAGGCAGGCGGAAATCAAAATCGACGCATCATCTATTACTAAAATTGGCCGGCGTTCCACGGAAAGCTATCTGATCGAGCACTTGTTGTGCTTAGGAAGAGAAAAGAATTTAAACGGCTAGACAGCAGCAGTAAGCCTGAATGAACATGTCTGAATCTGAATACACATTGTACTGAAAACGGAATTGTTCAGATAGCAAATTCTTTCGGAATTTCTCACGGAAATCAGAAAAACAAAAACATTAGGATCGATCCGGTATGAAATGAGCAAGACCATAACAAGTAGACACCATAACAAGATCCCAATCGTTCAAGTACACTGCACAACAAAGAACTCCAATTGTGACCTCAACGACTCTGTCCGTGCGCATACCATGATTCGACGCAATTTTAAAGAACGACAGATAATAAATTCGTCAAGCCAAGAGGTCGCAATCAAGAATACACAATAATCTGTGGATTAATTGCCGCCTAAAGCGAACCAGGTGCAGAGGCACAAGAACGTAACACAAGAAACCATAAAACCTGACAAGAAGAATTGACAGGTTCAGTAGTGTTGTATCTAAGAAGCGAACAGTTACAGACTTCGGCAGGCCAAAATCAAAATCGACGCATCTTTGACTATGATTGGCGTTCGTTCCGTTCCGACGCAGGAGAATCCAAGCCATTCCAATGCAGTACAAGGAAGGAGGATCGGAGGAAGGATGGCGAAGCCACGCTCACGCACCTGAGGCTCAGGTGGTAGCGGTAGCAGGGTCGCCGCGACGGCGTGGATCGTCCACTGCTTCCTGGTGGTGCGCGCGCCCCTTCCGACGAGGCCGCCGGCGACGAGGGTGTTCCTGGCGAGGGTGGCGCGGAGGAGGAAGTTGAAGTGGCGCAGGCGGACGTGGTTCTGGCCGCGGTCCACCCTCTCCGGCCGCCCTCCACCTCCACGCGAAGGCGTCCACCCGGCTGGGGTCGTCGAAGTCCCGCCGGCTGGACGACGCGGCCGACGAGGTGGCCGGATGGGCCGTGCCGCTGCGAGGAGGGAGGGGATTCGGAAGGGGAGGGAGGGGATTCGGAAGGGGAGGGAGCGGCCGGCGGCGAGAGCAGCGAAGGTGTTCGTTGGAAGGACGGTTTGGTTTGGGCGCCACGGCAAGGCGGCGAAGCCGGGGGTATTTCAAGGCCCCGGCCGGGAGCGTGCGCACGTCGGTTGAGCTCGTGTCTGCTTCCACTGACATGTGGGGCCATTGCTGGGCCCGGACCAACCAGCGACCTCGTTCCTGCTGCTGCCAACTCAGTCATAAGCCTATTATGATTTTTTTTTTTTGTTGAGAAAATGCCTGTTATCAACTGTGTACTTCAAATCACCCCACATGTCTAATTTTGAAGAACGAGAGATTCTCACTTCTCTGAATCTCTGAAATATTGTTTTGCATCAGAGTTTACCCTGTATAGTTGTATTTGATTTGATCCCTCTAAATCACCCCATATTTGATTTTGAAGCTGTCTGAATTTAATATATGTACCATTGTACCAAGCATCTAGAGCCTGAAAGTTTCCAGATGCTGATAAAAACAGATTAGTATCCAAAACCGTGTCCAAATTCTGCTGACTGAACTAGTCATCACTTCCTTTCATTGAGCCATTTCTAAAGATCAGATACTGCACACACTTCAGCGCCACGGATTCAAAATGTCTGGGAGGATGACCAAGAGTTTGAAATGGAGGAATTAGCTACATTGGTATGCAAACGTGTGTTGTAGTAGAATTCACATAAGTGTAACCATTTGTGCCACTGCTTAGAATATGTATGAGTGAAGGAAACATCTCAATTATACTTCTAAATATTGATTAACTCTTTCTGTTTCGCCATAGATTGACGATGATATCCACAACTCATATTCAGCTCAGTATCAGAGAGTCAAGAGTTATTGACACAAATGACTACTGTACATAGTTGAAGTTCATTGTTGATCGATAACAATGGACTTTGGGAGCTACTGATTGGGCAGTAAAAGGAAGCACCAATGCTAGAAAATTGTGCATACTTGGAGACACGACAACAAGAAAATATTACCAGATTTAGGCAAGCCTTCGACGAAATCAATTGAAACACTTACCAAGCATGTTCAAGGGTGGTAACGGTTGGAAGTCATGGGTACTCAAGTCACTTAAGCTTAGTTTGCTTACAAGTGGTGCACTGGGATACAAATGATTGAATAATCTTTCATGGAGGGCCAAGTAAAAAGGAAATTTGATCCTCTTATAAGTGATTCATGAAACCCAGAATAACACCATACTAGTATAAAAAAACCATACCCATAGCACACAAAAATGCAATGCTGCCAAGACTTTGTTTTAGAGGACATTGTTACCCAACCAAATTTTGCTTTTAATGAGCAGGAGACTATCATTTATCATTTAAGAGCAATAAATATATAATAATGGGCCACCGATTGAACTACACAGCCATGGCCCAAGGCAGCAATATGTCCTAAAATGGCCGGATTGCCTCTTCGGGCCGATTAGAGAACCGAGAGGGGAGTGGAGCTGGCCCATGAGGAGAGCTGGGCTGAACGGCCTGCTAGCCATGGCTGCTATGCGGGCTGAGTCACGCTTTGGAAGGAAAAGAGGAGGATCGGGTGGGCTGGTCGGGCCAGAACTGGTCTGTGCCTTACTGGGGGTTTCCGGGAAACTCAAATAAAGCCTAACTTTTCTCGAAGATCTCCTAGGTCGCTTTTGGAAACTCAAATCCCCATTTTATGATTTTATTTTCAGGTTGAAAAATCTACGAGGATACCATTTGCATTTAGGTGCTTTTTGGTTTCACAAATGGCACTGCAGACGTAAATTGGTAAGAGATACAGGGGCAATGATTACAAATTGGTAAGAAATCTTCTAGTAACTTTGACTAGAAAAAAAGAATAATTCGAAATTTTACAAGAAAGTGAGTAGGTTCGGGGGAATGAAGGATGTTAATCGGCCGCTGATTCAACGGACGCCGCGTCAGCGGCACGCTGTTGCTGTTGTGTTTCTTTCGCACCTCTCGCTGCCACTCAGACGTCGACGTCAGCTTCTCCTTCCTTCTCGTGCGGCTGCCTGTCGTGCGATATGCACTCGACCTCCGTCCGTGTCATGCCAATGCCGGTGTCCCTATCAGATCCAATTATGCAAACGTGATAGCGTCATTGGCCTACTGTCAAAGCCCCCATCCACCAACCTAAGCGCACGACCAAGGATAAAAAGAAGAGCTAGGCAGCGGATATATGGCCGTATAGTCACGGCTCCTAGCGTCATCACCAGATATTATTCAAAGTTTGGGCGTCGATGGGTGAAGCGTTTGGCGTGCTATGTCATTCGAAGAGTTTGGCGTGCGACGCGTCTCTCCCGGGTCCCAGCCGGCCGGGATGTTGAGACTTGGGAAGAGGAGGAGATTGGGTTAACCGGCCACATTGGGGTTGACCGCCCGCGGAGCCGTGGAGGGGCAGGCTACTTCGTGGAAACTTCGCCGTCTGGGTTGCCCGTTGCCTGCCTGTCTTTTTGCTGCCTGCCGTCAGCCTGTCTAGTGTTCACGAACTCCACCGCAGGCAGACACGTATATATAGGAGCGCACCTCCTCGCTCTCGCTCCATCTCCGTTCACCAAAGAGCCAAGCCCGCGCCATTGCCTCAAGGCCAAGGAACCACCCATCAACCTGCTACGGTAACAAATCTCTCCTTGGGATGGGTTAATGAGCTTTTTTGCTGCTGTGTGCTGTGTTACAATACACGGGGCGTGTGTTCTCGCCTTCTCGCCTTCTCCGGAGGGACGCAGGTTTGGGGGTGGGGGGACTCTATGTTCTTCGTCTCCAATATACTTAAGCACACAAGGCAGCAGCATCTTGTTCTCCCACGCTCCAATGCAATCCGCCCAGCTTCAATCTTGTCCCGACCACATCAACCATGTCCTCTTCCTCATCCAATCGGTAGCCATCGCAGCAGCCTTGATGTTTGCTCTCTCTCTCTTTTTTTAATTTTGACAAGCATGTTTGCTTCACCGGGCACACAATACAAGCACCACCAAACACACCAAATTGCAGTGTCCAATTCCTCAAGGCTGAGCCAAATTGCAGCACAAGCATGAAATCCCTCCTCACCGACCACCACCGCGCCCGGCTCTGTTTTCTGAGATGCCAACCTCGCCATCGCAGGGGTGTGCTGCTGGTTTGGGGGACGTGCCGGCGGAGCGCGATGGTGACGGGAGGCCGCAGAAGAAAAGGGCGTCGGGAGCCTGGGCTGGGAACTGGGATAGTTGGGCACAAAAACAGAGAGGAGCGGGCCATGTCGTTTAGCAGGCAGTAAACTGTAAACAACCGGGCAGAAGTGAGTGAATCAAATCTATAGTCAGGGGGAAAAACGTTCTAGCAATAATATCCTCTCATTTTTTTAGATCAAAGACCAAATCGGCCCCACTTTTTATAGAAAGCAGAATATCTTTGCTGGGGTTACCAGGTTCTTGCCAAAGTACGAAATAAACGACTCTCTCATGATTGTTGTTTGTCATACCCTTCTTTATGGATTCTGCATTAATATTTGTGTCTATGAATCACAAGCAATTTTAGCATGCTGACTGATTGCTTTTAACTTGTTTTTAATGCGATCCAGTTCAGGCACCGAAGAAGATGAACTCTGCTACAGTTGGCCTGTGTGTCGTCTCCACGGTCATCGCAATCGTCGTCCCCCTCACCACATCCGTCGACTCCCTCAAACAAGATCCCCTCAAGATGTGTTTCGCTCTAGCATTGTGCATGGCTTTAAACGGCGCCATCGCGCTCATCGTCCGTGACGTGTGCCGGCGGTGAGTCTACGGCCGGCCTCGACGCCGGCGTGGTATAGCCACCACCGTCTCTGGCTAGGCTTAGGTAGGGCGTGCCTCTTTTGCACTTGGGTCATAATTCGATTGGACAGTTGCCGACTACTTGCTGATGTTGTCTTAACGGATTATGTCTTAAGTGCAAATGAGCCACGCCCCACCTAGAGTTCTTTTGAGTTAACCGTCTATTAGTGTTGGTTATGTCCTTATCGATGCTGATTTGACGGTTAATCACAAGAGAATTCCACTTTTCAAAGCCATCTTAGACACTAGCGGAGCACTGTCTGCCTGAGTGTGAAACCTTCAGCAAATTAGAGATGGGTATACTACTAGTGTGGTTGTGTTATTGTTGCATGTGTGGTTTTCTACCTTGAATTGATGGTGTTCCCCTCATTTTGTTTGACTCTTTGGATCT